>JAXLNO010003537.1:0-33279 GCA_038087875.1 Malacoraja senta
CCCTCTCTGAAGCCCGGTAAACCCCTCAAACCCCATCAAAACCAAATTAAACCCATGTAACCCCCTCCAAGCCAGTGCAAACCCCTCCAAACCATTCCAAACCCCTCCAAAACCCTCCGGACCCATCAAAACCCCTGTAAACCCAAACACATCTAAACCTCCTGTAAACCTCTCTGAACCTCTCCTAACCACTATGAGACACTCTAAGCCCCTCTATACCCCTCTAAACCCCCTGTAAACACCTCTAACCCCCTCTAAACCCCCTGTAAACCCCCCTAAATACCTCTAAACCCCTGTAATCCCCTCTAATCCCCTGTAAACACTTCTAAACACGTCTGAACACCTCAAAACCCCTGTAAACCCATCTAAACCCATCTAAGCCCATGTAAACACCTCTAAACCAGTGTAAACGCCTGTAAATCCCTGTAAACCTCTCTAAAACCCTCTAAACCACTCTGAACCCCTCTGAACTCCTGTAAACCATCCAAACGCCTCTAAACCCCTCGAAAACCCTCTAAACCTCTCTAAACCACCCCCCAAATCTCTCTAAATCCTTCCATACCCTCCGAACCACTCCAAGCACCTACAAACCTCCCCAAACCCGTCTAAACCCCTCCAAACCCACTAACCCCTCCAAGCAACTCCAACCCAATCTAAACCTCTCTAAACCACTCTAAGCACCTTTATACCACTCCACACCCCTCTAAATCCCTTGAAACCACTCCAACCCACTCCTGCCACTCTGAACCCCTCTAAACGCATCCAACAACCTTCAAACCAATTTAAACATCTCTAAACCCCTCTAAACCCATCCAAACCCCTCCAACCCCCTCCAAACCTATGTAAACCCCTATATACCCCTCGAAACCCCTTTTAAACCCCTCCAAACAACGCGAAACCCCTCGAAATACCTCCAAACACCTCGAAATAACTCTAAACCACTCTAACCCTCTCGAAAACCTTCAACCGCTCTAATCGCCTCAAATCCACGATTAACCACTCTAAACCCCTCTAAACTCTGTAAACACCTCTAAACACCTCTAAACCAATCTAAATCGCTTTAACCCCTCTAAGCCCTCTAAAGTACTCTAAACCCATCTGAACATCTGTAAACCCCTGTAAAACCCTGTAAACCTCTCTAAATCACTCCAAACCCCTAAACCGAAACCCCTCTATACCGCTCTAACCACATCGAAACCACTCTAAACACATCTAAACCACTCTAAACCAGCCGTCACATACAACAGGTAATCACCCCACCAGCCGTCACATAAAACAAGTAATCCACCGTCAGTTTCGCCACCTCCAACGTGACTCAACCACTCACCACATCTTCCCCTCTCCCCCCATGTCTGACTTCCGCAAAGACCGCTCCCTCCGTAACTCCCTAGTCAATTATTCCCTTCCCTCTCGTACTACCCCCTCCCCGGGCACTTTCCCTTGCAACCGCAAGAGATGCTACACTTGTCGCTTTATCTCCCCCTCGACTCCATTCACGGACGCAAGCAGTCTTTCCAGGAGCCACAGAGGTTCACCTGCATCTCCTCCAACCTCATCTATTGCATCTCCTCGAACCTCATCTATTGCAAAAACAGGAAAGTAGACTATTATCTGAATGGTGGCCGGTTAGGAAAAGGGGAGATGCAACGAGACCTGGGTGTCATGGTACACCAGTCATTGAAAGTAGGAATGCAGGTGCAGCAGGCAGTGAAGAAAGCAAATGGTATGTTAGCATTCATAGCAAAATGATTTGAGTATAAGAGCAGGGAGGTTCTACTGCAGTTTTACAGGGTCGTGGTGAGACCACACCTGGAGTATTGCGTACAGTTTTGGTCTCCTAATCTGAGGAAAGACATTCTTGCCATAGAGGTAGTACAGCGAAGGTTCACCAGACTGATTCCTGGGATGGCAGGACTTTCATATGAGGAAAGACTGGATAGACTCGGCTTGCACACGTTGGAATTCAGAAGACTGAGGGGGGATCATAGAAACTTTCAAAATTCTTACGAGTTTGGACAGGCTAGATGCAGGAAGATTATTCCCGATGTTGGGGAAGTCCAGAACTAGGGACCATAGTTTAAGGATAAGGGGTAAGACTTTTAGGACCTAGATGAGGAAATCATTTGTTACACAGAGAGTGGTGAATCTGTGGAATTCTCTGCCCCAGAAGGTAGTTGAGGCCAGTTCATTGGCTATATTTAAGAGGGAGTTAGATGTGGCCCTTGTGGCTAAAGCGATCAGGGGGTATGGAGAGAAGGCAGGGATGGGATACTGAGTTGGATGATCAGCCATGGTCATATCAAATGGCGGTGCAGGATCGAAGGGCCGAATGGCCTACTCCTGCACCTATTTTCTGTGTTTCTATGTTTCTGTCCTCTGCTCTAGATGTCAGCTGATCTACATCGGTGAGACCAAGCGGAGGCTTGGCGATCGTTTCGCCGAACACCTCCGCTCGGTCCGCATTAACCAACCTGACCTCCCGGTCAGGTTGGTTAATGCTCAGCACTTCAACTCTCCCTCCCATTCCGTATCCGACCTCTCTGTCCTGGGTCTCCTCCATGGCCAGAGCGAGCAAACACCGGAAATTGGTGGAACAGCACCTCATAGTCCGCTTGCGGAGTCTGCATTCTGTGGGCATGAATATTGAATTCTCCCAATTTTGTTAGCCCCTGCTGTCTCCTCCCCTTCGTAACTCTCCCTCAGCCCTCAGGCTCCTCCTCCTCCCTTTTCCTTTGTCCCCTCCCCCCACCCCCTATCAGTTGCCTATTTCCTTCGCTCCATAGATGCTGCTGCACCCGCTGAGTTTCTCAAGCATTTTTGTGTACCTTAAACCCCTCTAAACCCCTCTAAACCCCTCTAAACCCCTCTAAACCCATCTAAACCCCCTGTAAACTTCATGTATACCACTCTGAACCCCTGTAAACCCCTCTAAACACATGTACACCCCTCTAACCCAATCTAAACCACTCTAAACCCCTGCAAACATCTCTAAACCACTCTAGCCCCATCTGAAGCCCGATAAACCCCTCAAACCTCATGTAAACCACTCTAAACCCCATATAACCACATCCAAACCACTGCAGTCCCCTCCAAACCATTCCAAACCCCTCCAAAACCCTCCGGACCCATCTAATACCCTCTAAACTCTTCCAAACCACTCGAAACCCCTGTAAACCCAAACCCCTCTAAACCCCCCATAAACCTCCCTGAACCTCTCTAAACCACTATGAGACCCTCTAAGCCCCTCTATACAACTCTAAACCCCTGTAAACACCGGTAAACCCCTCTAAACCTCCTGTAAATACCTCTAAACCCCTGTAATTCCATCAAATCCCCTCTAAACACCTCTAAACCCGTGTAAACTCCTCTAAACCCCCTGTAAACCCATCTAAACCTCTCTGCCCATTTAAACACCTCTAAACCAATGTAAACGCCTGTAAACTCCTGTGAACCCCTCTAAAGCCCTCTAAAACACTCGAAACCCCTCTGAACTCCTGTAAACCCCTGTAAACCCCCGTAAACCCCTCCAAACCCCCTCTAAACACCAGTAAGCCCCTCTAAACACCTCCAGCCCCCTCTAAACCTCTCTAAAGTATTGTAAACCCAGCAAAACGACTCAAAACGTACCTAAACCCCCTGCAAACCCTTGTAGACTCCCTGTTAGCAACTCTAAACCCATGTAAACCCCTCCAAACCCTTCTAAACACCTTCTGAACCACTTTGAACCCCTCCCAACAGCTCTAGTCCCATCTAAACCCCTCTAAACTTTTCCAAACCCCTCTAATCCCATCCAAACCCTTCTAATCCCCTCTAAACACATTCTAACCCCATCCAACCCTCTCAAAACCCTTTTAAAACACTCTAACCCCCTCCAAACCACTCTAAACTCCCCCAAGCCCCTCTAACCCCCCCCAGACCACTCCAATCCCCTCCAATTCCCTCCAAACTAATCTAAACCCCTCCAAACCCCTCCAAACCACTGTAAACCTCTCTAACCCACCTCAACCCCTCCAATCCACACCAAACACCTCCAAGCACCTCCAACCCCCTCTAAACACCTCCAAACCTCTCCAAACACCTCCAATCCCTTCCAAACTCGTCTAAACCTCAGTAAACCCGTCCAGACTCCTCCAAACCCCTCTTAAACACTATAAACCTCTCTAACCCCCTCCAAAGCCCTCTAAATCCCTCCAAACCCCTCTAAACGCCTCCGATCGCTTCCAAATCCCTCTTACCTCTCTAATCCCCTGCTAACCCACCCAAACTCCTCTAAACCCCTCTAAAATCCTCTAAACCTCTCTAGCCCCCCCCCCAATCCTTCTAAACCCCTCCATACCACTCTAAACCTGTCCAACCCCATGTAAACACCTATATACCCCTCGAAACCCCTATAAACCACTCGAAACTCCACGAAACCCTTCGAAATACTTCTAAACACCTCAAAACACCTCCAAATCTCCGCAAATCAGTCTAAACCCCTCCAAACCCACTAACCCCACCAAGCACCTACAACCCACTCTAAACTAAACCACTCTAAGCACCTCAAACCATTCCACACCCCTCTAAATCCTTCGAAACCACTACAACCCCCTCCTGCCCCTCTGGACCCCTCTAAACGCATCCAAACCCCTCCAAACCCCTCCAAACCCCTCCAAACCCATGTAAAGACCTATATACCCCTCGAAACCCCTATAAACCCCTCGAAACCACGAAACCCCTCGAAATACCTCTAAACACCACGAAACAACTAAATCCCTCTAACCCTCTCGAAACACCTTTAAACCTCTCTCAACACTTCTAATCCACGATAAACCACTCTAAACCCCTCTAAACCCTGTAAACCCATCTAAACACCTCTAAACCCCATCAATAAACGGTTCTAAACCCCTCTAAACCGCTCTAAACTCCACTATACAGCTGTAAACCCCTGTAAAACCCTGTAAACACATTTAAATCCCTCTAAATCCCTCTAAACCGTTCGAAACCCCTCAATAGCGCTCTAAACACCTTCAAACCCCTCTAAACACATCTAAACCCTTCTAAACCACTCTAAATCCCTCAAACCCCATCTAAACCACTGTAAACCTCGTGTAAACCACTATGAACCACTGCAAACTCCTCTAAGCACCTGTAAACCCCTCTAAACCATTCTAAATCATTCTAGACCAATGTAAACCCCCCTAAACCTCTCTAAACACCTGTAAACCTCTGTATACCTTCGACCACCCCGGGCCGCGGTTTTGAGCCGCGGGACTGATTTATAACATCGCCCGGGGGGTATCGCCTCAGCGCAGAGGGGGAAGAGGAGGGAAGAGACTGCAGACCTAAGATTTTGCCTCCATCACAGGTACCTTTTGAGGATGTGACAAGTAAAACGGATGAAGGGGTGCCAGTGAATGTAGTGTATCTACACTTTCAGAAAGCGTTTGATAAGGTCCCGCACGGGGACTGGTGACTATAATTAGAGCACATGGTATTGGAGGTAGGGTGTTGACGGATAGAAAATTGGTTGGCAGAACGGAAGGAGTGAATGGGTCCTTTTCAGAATGACAGGCAGTGGCGAGTGGAGTGCCGCAAGGCTCGGTGTTGGGGCCGCAACTATTTACCATATATATTAATGATTTTGAAGAGGGAATTAGGAGCAACACTAGCAACTTTGCGGATCACACAAAGCTGGGTGGCAGTGTGAACAGCGAAGAGGATGTTAGGAGGTTGCAGGGTGACTTGGACAGGTTAAGTGAGTGGGCAGATGCGTGGCAGATGTAGTATAATATAGATAAATGTGAGGTTATCCACTTTGGCGGCAAAAACAAGGGGGCAGATAATTATCTCAATGGAGTTAGGTTAGGTAAGGGGGAAGTACTGCGAGACCTTGGTGTCCTTGTACAACGGTTACTGAAATTTGGCGTGCAGGTACAGCAGGCAGTGAAGAAAGCTAATGGAATGTTGGCCTTCATAACAAGAGGATTTCAGTGTAGGAGTAAATAGGTTCTTCTGCAGTTATATAGGGCTCTGGTGAGACCACATCTGGAGTATTGTGTACAGTTTTGGTCTCCTAATTTGAGGAAGGACATCCATGTGATTGAGGCAGTGCAGCGTAGGTTCACGAGATTGATCCCTGGGATGGCGGGACTGTCATATGAGGAAAGATAGAAAATACTAGGCTTGTATTCACTGTAGTTTAGAAGGATGAGGGGAAACTTAAAGAAACATACACAATTATAAAAAGACTGGACAAGCTAGATGCAGGAAAAATGTTCCCAATGTTGGGCGTACCAGAAACAGGGGCCACAATCTTAGAATAAAGGGGAGATCATTTAAGAATGAGGTGAGAAAAAAACGTTTTCACCCAGAGAGTTGTGAATTTATGGAATTCCCTGTCACAGAGATTTAACACAGAGTTAGATAGAGCTCTAGGGGCTAGTGGAATCAAGGAATATGGGTAGAAGGCAGGCACGGGTTATTGGTAGAGGACGATCAGCCATGATCACAATGAATCGAAGGGCCGAATGGCCTCCTCCTGCACCTATTGTCTATGTTTCTATGTTTCTATTAAACGCTTCCAAACTCCTCTAAACCCCCTGTAAACCTCTCTAAACCTCTGTAAACCACTGTGAAACCCTCGAAGCCCCTCTAAACCCCCCGTAAACCCATGTAAACCCTTCTAAACCCCTGTAAACACATAGAAACCCCTCTAAACCCCATGTAAACCACTGCAAACCACGCTAAACACCAGTAATCCCCTCCAAACCCTGTAGACACCTCTAAACCCGTCTAAACCCCTCTAAATCCCTGTAAACCCATCTAAACCCCTCTAAGCCCATGTACACGCGTCGAAACCCCCGTAAACGCCTGTAAACCCCTGTAAACCCCTCTAAATAGGTATGTTACACAACGTACAATCAGCTGCGCTGCAGTTCTGTCACTGGCCGCCGGGACTTTAACATGCAGTTTTCACCAGCCTGTTGAAATCGATGCTTTTCAGACTGTTTAGTTGCTGAAGAAAATTCGCTCCGACTGCCGTTTTATCAAGTTTATTAAAAATAGCGCTGGATAATTTAATAGCAGGAGTAAAATTAAAATCGTCTTCTAAAGCCGCCAACGCCGACAACGGGACGGATCTCACGTACGGGACAAAGCAAGGTACGCCGTTTATTGTTACATATAAACGTGCTTCTTTGGATGCCTTTTATCAAAATGTCACGTTGCGAAAAGGTGATTTAGGCCCCATACGAACCGGCAGCGTTTTTTCTGCCGATATGGGGTTTAAATTCACCGCAAATTCAACGTTCCAAACGATCGAGTTCCACAAAATCCCACTCGCAAGATGATTTAAATGGCCTTTAATTTACGGGATTAAACACTGAATTCCTTCCATTTGGCCTATAAATTCATGACAATGAGATTTAAAAATCATGTTATGTTGTGAATTCGTGTGTGAATGTTATTTGGACACAGGCTATTTAAAAATGTTGACCTTTTCTTAAGAAATGGCTAGATGTTTAGATCTAGTAATTGAATTTTGTAATTAGCTACAATTAGGTAACTAACTAATTATATCCTTTAATTTCAGGTCATCCAAGTAACGTTGTTTCATATTTGTTTCAGAATGCTTCAATCTATAATAACAAAATTTCATTCAGATCTCTTAAATTGTAAGAAAGTTATGGGCTTTTGACTGTCCTTGATCACAGCTTTTGAGTTAAGTCAATGGAAACGCAATAGGGAACAAGATGTTAATTTCCGAGTATGAAAATAGCCATAACATTTTTAATACTGAAGATATGAAAGTGAATTAGGTGTCAAATTAAACTTATTTTTATGCTATATCTGATGGGATAAATTGCAAACTTGATTTTTTAAATCTAAAAATGTTGTTTCATTGGTACTCTAAACCCCTCTAAACCCTGCAAACCCCTCCAAACCTTTTTAAACACGCTCTAAACCCCTCTAGTCCCATCTAAATGCCTTTAAACTTTTCCAAACGCCCTCTAAACCTACCCAAACCCCTCAAAAACCCTCAAAAACCCTCTAACCCCTCCAAACTACTCTAAACCCCTCCAAGCCCCACTAACACCCCAGTCCCCTCCAATCCCCCCCAAATCCCTCCAAACCCATCTAAACCCCTCCAAGCCCCTCCAAACCTCTCCAAATCCACCTAACACACATCCAAACCCCACCAAACCCCTCCAAACACCTCCACCCCCTCTAAACCGCTCCAACCCCCTCTAAATCCCTCCATACACCTCCAAACCCCTCTAAACCCCTCTAAACCACTCTAAGCACCTCTAGACCACTCCACACACCTCTAAATCCCTCCAAACCCCTCGAAATCCTTCCACCCCCTTTGAATACCTCTAAACCCCTCAATACACATCTAAATCCCTGTAAACACCTGCAAACCGCTCTAATTCATTCCAAACCTCTCCAAACCCCACTAAACCCCTCTAAACCACTTTAAACCCATCCACACCCCTCGAAACACATCTAAATCCCTCGAAACCTATATAAACCTCTCGAAACCCCACGCAACCCATCGTAATACCTCTAAACCCATCGAAACACCTCCAAACTCCTCGAAACCTCTCGAACCCCCATTAAATCCATTTAAACCCCTCTTAAAACCTCTAATCCACGATAAACCCCTCTAAACACCTCTAGACCCCCCTGTTAACCCCGCTAAACCCTGTAAACATATCGAACCCGCTCTAAACCCCTCTAAACCCCTCTAAATCCCTCTAAACCCCTCTAAACCCTTTGCAACCCCTCTAAACCCCTCCAAACCCCTATAATCCCCTCAAATGTCCAGACGTAAGAACAGCTTCGCACAGGAAAGAGCTGCAGATGCTGCTTTCATCCGAAGATATACACAAAAAGCTAGAGTAACCCAGCGTGACAGACAACAACTGTGCAGAAAAGGGTCTCTAAAAGGAACTGTGCGAGTCCACACTGACCAGCGATCCCCACACATTATCAATGTCCGACACACACTGGGGACAATTTACATTTAAAACTGTATATCTACAAGCCTTCGCTTCTTTGGAGTTTGGGAGGAAACCGAAGATGTCGGAGAAAATCCACGTCGTCAGGGGGAGAACGTACAAACTCCGTACAGACGGCACCCTTAGTCGGGATTGAACCCGCATTTCTGGCGTGTAAGCTACAACACTACCGCTGTGCCACCGTGCTGGATAGCTTGAGCTCAGAAACGCAGATATAACATATGTGGTCACACAATTCTGTAGTAACAGCGGGGCAGGCATCATCTCTGATGAAAATCCACGCGGTCACGGGGAGAACGTACAAACCGTGCAGACGGCGGCCGTGGTCGGAATTGAACCCGGGTCTCTGAACCTGTGAGGCAGCAACTCTACCGCTGCGCTCCTGTTTACTGGCGCCCTCCCCTAATTTCCAATTACTGGTGCCACTCCCTAAATCTCCATTCACTGGTTTCCTCGCCTAATTCACCATTTAATGTTGCGCTCCCCTAGTACCCCATTTATTAGAGCCCACCCCCTATCAGACTGAAGAAGGGTTTCGGCCCGAAACGTTGCCTATTTCCTTCGCTCCATAGATGCTGCTGCACCCGCTGAGTTTCACAAGCATTTGTGTGTACCTTAATCCACTCTAAGCCCCTCTAAACCCCTCTAAACCCATCTAAACCCCTGTAAACCTCATGTAAACCACTCTGAATCCTTATACACACTCTAGACCCCCCTATAAACCCCTGTAAACATCTCTCAACCACTAACCCGCTATGAAGCCCGGCAAACCCCTCAAACCCAATCGAAACCACTCTGAACGCCTGTAACCCCCTCCAGACCACTTTAATCCCATTTAAACCATTCCAAACCCCTCCAAACCCCTCCGGACACATCTAAACCCCTCCAAACGCTTCCAATCCACTAAACTCCTGTAAACCCAAACCCCTCTAAACCCCCTGTTAACCTATCTGAACCTCTCTAAACCACTATGAGACCCTCTAAGCCCCTCCAAACCCCTCTAAGCCTTGTAAACATCTCTAAACCCCTCTAAACCCACAGAAAACCACTCTAAACCCCTCTAAACCCCTGTAATCCAATATAATCCCTTGTAAACTAAACCCGTCTAAACACTTCCAAACACCTGTAAACTCATTTAAACCCCTCTAAGCCCATGTAAACAGCTCTAAACCAGTGTAAACGCCTGTAAAGCCCTGTAAACCCCTGTAAATCCCCTCTAAAGCCATCTAAACTCCTCTGACTTTGTGTGTACCTTAATCCACTATAAACCCCTGCAAACCCATCTAAACCCCCCTATAAACACCTTCTGAACCCCTTTGAACCATTCCCAACAACTCTAGTCCCATCTAAACCCCTCTAAACTTTTCCAAACCCCTCTCATCCCGTCCAGACCCCTCTAAACCCCTCGAAACACCCTCTAAACACACCCAATCCCCTCAAAACCCCTCCAAAACCGTCTAACCACATCGGAACCACTCTAAGCCCCTCCAAGCCCCTCTAATCCCCAGACCCCTCCAAACCCCTCCAATTCCCTCCAAACCCCTATAAACCCCTCGAAACCTCTCCAAACCCACCTAAACCCCTCCAAACCCAACCAAACTCCTCCAAGCACCCCCAGCTCCTCTAAACCCCATCCAATTCCCTCTAAACCGCTCCAATCCCAAATTTCTCTAAACGTCTGTAAACCCGTCCAAACCTCTCCAACACTTTTAAACCCTCCAAACCTCTAGAAACCGCTCCTAATCACTCTAAATCCCTCCAAACCCCTCTAAACGCCTCTGACCCCTTCCAAATCCCTCTAAACCACTCTAAACCCATGCTAACCCACCCAAACTCCCCCAACCCCATGTAAAACACTCTAGACCACTCTAAACCCACCCAAATCCATCTAAACCCCTCCATACCCCTCTAAACCCGATCCAAACGCCTCCAAACCTCCACAAACCCGTTTAAACCGCTCCAAACCCACTAACCCCTCCAATCACCTTCAAACCACTCTAAACACCTCCAAACCCCTATAAACCCATCTAAACCCTTTAACCCCCCCCCCAAACTCATCAAATCCCCCTATATAAAACTATATAACCATATAACCTTTACAGCACGGAAACAGGCCCTTCAATTCCTGCCGAACACTTTTTTTTACTTCCCCCTAATCCCATCTACCTGCACTCAGACCATAACCTTCCATTCCTTTCCCTTCCATATACCCATCCAATCTATTTTTAAAGCATAAAATCGAACCTGACTCCACCACTTCCACTGGAAGCTCATTCCACACAGCTACCACTCTCTGAGGAAAGAAGTTCCCCCTAATGTTACCCCTAAACTTCTGTCCCTTAATTCTCAAGTCGTGTCCCCTTGTTTAAATCTTCCATACTCTCAATGGGAAAAGCTTATCCACGTCAACTCTGTCTAACCCGCACATAATTTTAAACACCTCTATCAAGTCCCCTCTTAACCTTCTGCGCTCCAAAGAATAAAGACCTAACTTGTTCAACCTTTCTCTGTAACGTAGCTGCTGAAACCCAGGTAACATTCTAGTAAATCTCCTCTGTACTGTGTCTGTTTTGTTGACATCCTTCCTTTAATTAGGCGACCAAAATTGTACTCCATACTCCAGAATTGGCCTCACCAATGCCTTGTACAATTTTAACATTACATCCCAACTTCTATATTCAATGCTCTGATTTATAAAGGCCAGCACACCAAAAGCTTTCTTTACCACCCTATCTACATGAGATTCCACCTTCAGGCAATTATGCACAGTTATTCCTAGATCCCTCTGTTCAACTGCATTCCTCAATTCGCTACCATTTACCATGTACGTCCTATTTTGATTTCTCCTGCCGAGATGTAGCACCTCACATTTATCAGCATTAAACTCCATCTGCCATGTTTCAGCCCACTCGTCCAAATGGCCTAAATCTCTCTGTAGACTTTGAAAATCTACTTCATTATTCACAACACCACCTATCTTAGTATCATCTGCATACTTATTAATCCAATTTTCCACACCATTTGAATTACAACAAAGGAATCTAATCTAATCTAAAAACCCATCATCCAGGTCATTGATGTACATGACAAATAACAGTGGACCCAACACAGACCCCTGAGGCACCCCACTAGTCACCTGCCTCCAACCTGACAAACAGCCATCCACCATTACTCTCTGCCATCTCCCATTCAGCCACTGTTGAATCCATCTTGCTACTCCACCATTAATACCCAACAATTGAATCATCTTAACCAACCTTCCATGCGGAACCATGTCAAAGGCCTTACTGAAGTCCATATAGACAACATCCACTGCTTTACCATCATCAATTTCCCTAGTAACCTCTTCGAAAAATTCAACAAGATTAGTCAAACATGACCTTCCAGTCACAAATCAATGTTGACTATTCCTAATCAGACCCTGCTTATCCAGATGCTTATATATATTATCCTTTCCATTAATTTGCCCACCACTGACGTCAAACTAAAAGGTCTATAATTGCTAGGTTTACTCTTAGAACCCCTGTTAAACAACGGAACAACGTGCGCAGTACTCAATCCTCCGGCACTATTCCCGTTTCTAATGACATTTGGAATATTTATGTCATATCCCCTGCTATTTCTACACTAACTTCCCTCAATGTCCTAGGGAATATCCTGTCAGGACCTGGAGACTTATCCGTTTTCATATTTTTAAAAAGTGTCCGCACCTCCTTTTTTTTGAATCTCATAGTTTCTATTGCTACTCTGCTAGTTTCCCTTACCTCACATAATTCCATATCCTTCTCCTTGGTGAATACCGAAGAAAAGATATCGTTCAATATCTCCCCCATCTCTTTTGGCTCTGCAGATAGCTGTCCACTCTGACTCTCTAATGGACTAATTGTATACCTTGTTATCCTTTTGCTATTAATATAGCTGTAGAAACCCTTTGGATTTACTTTCACCTTACTTACCAAAGCAATCTCATATCTTCTTTTAGCTTTTCGAATTTATATCTTAATATTCTTTTTACATTCTTTATACTCCTCAAGCACCTCATTTACTCCATGGTGCCAATAATTATTGTAGATCTCTCTTTTTTCCGAACCGTGTCCAATTTGCCTTGAAAACCATGGCTCTTTCCAATTTTTACTATTTCCTTTCAACCGAACAGATTCTGCACTTAAAATTTCACCTTTAAATGTCCTCCATTTCTCTTCTACATCCTTCCCATAAAACAACATGTCCCAATTCACTCCTTTTAAATCCTTTCGCATCTCCTCAAAGTTAGCCTTTCTCCAATCAAAAATCTCAACCCTAGTTCCAGTTCTGATCCTCTCCATAATTATATTGAAACTAATGGTATTGTGATCACTGGGCCCGAAGTGCTCCCCAACGCATACCTACGCCACCTGCCCTGTCTCATTTCCTAACAGGATGTCCAGCACTGCCCCTTCTCTAGTAGGTACCTCTATGTATTGCTGCAAAAAACTATCCTGCACACATTTTACAACCTCCAAACCATCCAGCCCGTTTACAGAATGTGTTTCCAAGTCTATGTGTGGAAAATTGAAATCTCCCACAATCACTACTGTAAAGAGGTTAAGTCTGACTCACTTAACGTTTAATGATAACTCAGGTTAAACACGATCCAGCACTGACTGCACCCAGTCCGTCATCATGCTGGAACCAGGGAGGATCAAGATAGAGAGAGAGAGTTCTTATACTTGATTACTAAGGCGTGGTTAGTAGTTGTGAGGTAGCTATATTATTGGTTGCATGCATAAACCATCTACAACTACCTTGTGCTCACTACTAATATGTGCTATCTCCTTACATATTTGCTCTTCCAATTCTCGCTCCCCATTTGGCGGTCTTTAATACACGCCTATAAGTGTTGCTACACATTTCCCATTTCTCAGTTCCACACAAATAGCCTCGCTAGACGAGCCCTCTAATCTATCCTGCCAAAGCACTGCTGTAATATCTTCCTTGACAAGCAATGCAACACCCCCACCTCTTGCACCTCCAATTCAATCACCCCTGAAGCAACGAAATCCTGGATTATTTAGTTTCCAATCACAGCCCTCCTGCAACCATGTTTCACTGATCACCACAACATCATACTTCCAGGTGTCAATCCATGCTCTAAGCTCATCCACCTTTCTTACAATGCTCCTAGCATTAAAATAAACACATTTAAGAAACCCACAACCATTTATTCACTGTTTATTATCTTTTTCTTCTTTCTCCCCTACATTTTGGGTCCGAGTGCTTCCCTTCTCTGCCTCCTGCCTCCCACATTTTCTACTAGCTTTCTATATTTGAGTCCCTCTCCCTAACCGTTCTAGTTTAAAGTCTCCCCAGTAGCCTTTGGAAATCTCCCCGCCAGGATATTGGTCCCCCTCGGGTTCAAGTGCAATCCGTCCTATCTCTACAGGTCACACCTTCCCCAAAAGAGGTCCCTATGATACCTCTCGAAACTCCTATAAACCCCTCTGAACTCCACGAAACCCCTCGAAATACCTCTGAACACCTCGAAACAACTAAATCCCTCTAACCCTCTCGAAACCTCTTTAAATCTCTCTAAACCCCTCTAATCCACGATAAACCACTCTAAACCGCCCTAAATCCTGTAAACCCCTCTAAATTCATCTAAACCCATCAATAAACGGTTCTAAACCCCTCTAAACCCTCTACACTCCACTATACAGCTGTAAACCCCTGTAAAATCCTATAAACCTCTCTAAATCCCTCTTAACCCCTCGAAACCCTTCGAAACCCCTCTATACCCCTCTAAACACCTCGAACCCCCTCTAAACACATCTAAACACTTCTAAACACATCTAAACCCTTCTAAACCCCTCTAAACGCCTCTAAACCCTTCTAAACACCTGTAACGCTCATGTAAACCACTATGAACCACTGGAAACTCCTCTAAACACCTGTAAACCACTCTAAACCCTTGTAAACACCTCTAAACCCCTGTATACCCCTCTAAACAACTGTAAACTCCTGCAAACCCCTCTAAACCCCTCTAAACACATGTACACCCTTGTAAACGCATCTAAACCCATGTACACCCATATATACACCCGTAAACCTCTGTATACCACTGTAACCCCCCTGTAAACCCCTGTAAACATCTCTAAACCCGTTTGAAGCCCGGTGAACCCCCCAAACCCCATCGAAAGCACTCTAAACCCCCTGTAAACCCCTCCAAACCACTACAACCACTCCCAACCATTCCAAACCCATCCAGACTCATCTAAACCCATCTAAACCACTGGAATTGTTTGAAGATGTGACAAGTAAAATGGATGAAGGGGTGCCAGTGGATGTAGTGTATCTACACTTTCATAAAGCCTTTGATAAGGTCCCGCACGGGAGACTGGTGACTAAAATTAGAGCACGTGGTATTGGAGGTCGGCTGTTGACATGGATAGAAATTGGTTGGCAGACCAGAAGCAAAGCGTATGAGTGAATGGGTCCTTTTCAGAATGGCAGGCAGTGGCGAGTGGAGTGCCGCAAGGCTCTGTGTTGGGCCGCAACTGTTTACCATATATATTAATGATTTGGAACAGGGAATTAGGAGCAACACTAGCAAGTTTGCGGATGACATAAAGCTGGGTGGCAGTGTGAACTGTGAAGAGGATGTAAGGAGGTTGCAGGGTGACCTGGACAGGTTGAGTGAGTGGGCAGATGCGTGGCAGATGCATTATAATATAGATAGGTAAATGTGAGGTTTTGCACTGGCGCAAAAACAAGCGGCAGATTATTATCTCAATGTGGTTACGTTAGGTAAGGTGGAGGTACAGCGAGACCTTGGTGTCCTTGTACACCGGTCACAGAAAGTTGGCGTGCAGGTACAGCAGGCTGTGAAGAAAGCTAATGGAATGTTGGCCTTCATAACAATAGGATTTCAGTATAGGAGTAAAGAGGTACTCTTCCGTTATATATGGCTCTGATGTATAATGTACAGTTTTGATCTCTTAATTTGAGGAAGGACATCCCCGTGATTGAGGCAATGCAGCGTAGGTTCACGAGATAGAACCCTGGGATGGCGGGACTGTCATATGAGGAATGATTGAAAAGACCAGGCTTGTATTCACTGGAGTTTAGAAGGATGAGGGGGATCTTATAGAAACATATACAATTATAAAAGGACTGGACAATTTAGATGCAGCAAAATGTTCCCAATGTTGGGCGACACCAGATCCAGGGGGCCCAGTTAGAATAAATGGGAGGTCATTTAAGATTGAGGTGAGAAAAAACGTTTTCACACAGAGAGTTGTGAATTTATGGAATTCCCTGCCACCGAGATTTAAGAGAGAGTTAGATAGAGCGCTAAGGGCTAGTGGAATAAAGGGATATGGGAAGAAGGCATGCACGGGTTATTGGTAGAGGACGATCAGCCATGATCACAATGAATGGCGGTGCTGGCTCGAAGTACCGTATGGCTCATCCTGCACCTATTTTCTATGTTTATATGTTTCTATTAAACGCTTCCAACCCGCTCTAAACCACTGTAAACCCAAACCCCTCTAAACCCCCTGTAAACCTCTCTAAACCACTGTGAGGCCCTCGAAGCCCCTGTAAACCCATGTAAACACCTGTAAACCCCTCTAAACCACTCTAAACCCCCTCTAAACCCCTATAAACCCCTCTAAACACCTCTAAATCCCTCTATATAGGTATGTTACAAAACTTACCATCAGCGGCGCTGCAGTTCTGTCACTGGCTGTGTGCACGACTTTGCCGCCTTTGAGAGGGGGGCGTGTTTAAAATGCAGTTTTCTCCAGCCTGTTGAAATCGATCCTTGTCATGCTGTTTAGTTGCTGAAGAAAATTCGCTCCGACTGCCGTTTTATCAAGTTTATTAAAATAGCGCTGGATAATTTAATAGCAGGAGTAAAATTAAAATCGTCTGCTAAAGCCGTCAACGCTGACAACGGGACGGATCTCACGTACGGGACAAAGCAAGGTACGCCGTTTATCTTTACATATAAACGTGCTTCTTTGGATGCCTTTAAGGAAAATGTCACGTTGCGAAAAGGTGATTTAATTCGGAGTGACGTGAGTGACTACGTGAAGAAGACCCGTCAGGGCGCCTGCACGTCATTACGTCAAACGCATTGGCGCGAACGGACGTGAGGAGCAGCGCAACTCTAGTGGAAATGTAGTTTTGAACTACAAGGTAAGAAAGAAAAATCAGAATTTTCCGGGTCCGTTTGCTATAGGTCTGTGGGGATTATTTCCACAGGCGCCATGGAAAAAACGGCAAGGGGAAGAGGCGAGCGGCAACGCCGGTGGAAAGTCGCGAGTTTGCGGTCAACAAAGAGCTGCCTCAGACCCCTGTACAGTCGCCGGCTGGGAGCGTAGCGACTGTGGACTTGGGTCTTAAAATAATACAGTCAGCGCCAGTGGGGTGCAAGGCTAAGCACAAGTCCGTCCGGTCCACGGAGGAGGAATCCGATCAGGAAGATTCGACTCCAGGGCTGGATACTGCTTTTGAGCGAATTTCTCAAGTGGAGAGCCTGTGCCACAGATTAGTCGAGCAAAGCACACTCGGGGAAGAGTGTAGCCAAAGCCAGGCTCAAGAAGCCAGGTCAGCAGCAACTTGCAAAGGGCTGTTTGAGAGCACCCTCATTGATGAGGCGCGTGCACAGGGTCAGCAGATTTTTCCGATACAAGCGAAGACGTCAGCTGCCTGATGTTCTATTTCTGGCACTACGATTCGCTGCTCTGTGAGAGTTCTGACCCTGAATCTCACGATGAGGACGATACAAGCGAAGACGGCAGCTGCCAAACGTTCTTCTCCTGGCAGTACGATTCGCTGCCCCGTCAGAGTCAGGAGAGCCACTGGGAGAAGGAATGGCCTCTACGATCAATTATTGTGTCTTCCATCAGCTCCAATAGCGTGCGATGGATGAAAATGCCCCAAAAGCACGAGACACCAAGGAACTGCGTATTGCTGAAAGTACTAGCAGTGAACAAAGATATAAGGGGTCAGATGGGTGACGGCATGTGAGCCTATGGAAGAAAACTGCAGAGAATATTGAAGCGGCTGGGTTGAGGAACAACATGCATTTTTGCAGGAACAATGGATGGAGGCCAGGGATGGAGATGCATCAAGTGGCACTAGGGTTGCTATGTAGCGCCCACTTCGAGATGAATTGTTTCAGGAAGTATGCCATTCGGCCCACCATCAACCCCAAGTTGCAGCAACACTGTAAAGCAATGTGCAGTCACTCAACTTACTCTTCAGAGAAAAAAAAGGTCAGGAAACGTGGGAAAGAGTTGGATGATGAGGCAAAAACAGCAAGGTTGATCAAAACATCGATGGTCGGCAAGTCTGTGAAGAGGAGGTATCCTTTCAGACATCCTACGAAATCCTGGGCCTACACCAGGAACAAGTCAACCATTGAAGCAGGGGCGAAGTTGGTGTCCTGCAGCGGGAACACGAAAAGCGTGGGTTTTCCTGCCAGGAGCCAGGGACCACAGGTCACTTAGGTGACAAAGGAGGTAGGTGGACCTGGTTCCCATGGGAACATATTAAGGCAAAGACAGCCAAATATTTTAAGCAAATTACTTCAGATCCATTATTCTGAGTATTATTCAAAGGTGTCGAATTGATTCGATCCAAATAGTGATTGCCATCCAGCATGTTCCTAGCAGAACACTCCAATTTCATTAAAACATGTGATGGAGGTTCAAGCTGAATTTGAAAACTTGGCTATAAACAAGTAATTGAAAGATTGGTTTGTCATAACCACCAAATTGTGTTTACATTTTCTCGAACTAAAAAGGTGAGGAGTATTTTAGATCTGACAAGTCTTTACAATTTTGTGAAGTATGGACACTTCAAAATGGAGACCTTGAGACTGCCAAACAACTTATTTCAAAAGATGTTATATGGCAACTATAGATCTGAAAGATGTATATTACTCAGTGTATGTTCATTTGTAAGATTACAATATTTGAAATGTATCTGAATGAAACAATTATGGCAATTCAAAGTTTTGTCTAATGGGTTAACTTCAGTTCCTAGAACTTCACTAAATTGGTATAACCAAGTTTTGGGGCTAATTAGAGTCCTAGGACAGATGTTGATGGCTTACCTGGATGATGTCCTAATTAGGACGAACAAGAGAATTAGTGAGTTATCTCTCTCAATTGTTCAATCCACTTTTAAAAGTTTTAGGTTTAATTCATCCAGAGAAATCAAGGTTAACGCCACTTACAACAATTGATTATTTTAATTTCACAATTGATTCAATTGACATGGTAGTAATTTTACCCAGGGTAAAGGGTAGAGCTGATTGATGGTTGCATTAAGCTATTGAAAAATCAACAATCTTCAATTAAGACAGGTGGCCAGCTTGCTAGGAAAATTAGTGTTGTTTCCAGCAATACAATATGGGCCATTGCACTACCAGCAGCTACAGACGGCAAAACGAAAAGGCACTAAGATGCATGGCGGCCGTTTTTGATAGGCCATGCAGTTATACAACAAATGCTGCTTCTGATTTGCAGTGGTAAATTTAACATGTCTCCAGTAGGTCGGGCAAGATACTGAATGAACAGCCTTCCATGGTCTTACAGATTGATGTCAGTGCACTAGGTTTGGTGCCACTGAAATGGTATCCATCTGTGGACAGATGGAATATGGAAGAGGCATTATTGTTGCAGACATGGAAAATCGACGTTTTACAGCTGTTGGAAGGCTTATGAGCTCCAAGCTTGTTGTTGATACAACTAATCTGCATTTTCAGCTTCAAATGGCAATGGCATGTATTAATTGTATTGGTGGAATTAAGTTGGAATCATGTGACAAATTGGATAATTAAATCTGGACTTGGTGTGTTGGCAAATATTTGGTTTCAGCTATTTATCTACCAGGTAGATTCAGTATAGTAGTCAGAGTTGGGAAGCCAGATACGACTTGTTTCCATCCAGACTCAATCACCAGTTACATAGAGATGTGTTATGGGAACTACATCTGGAGACAGTAGCGATTGATGCTTTCTCGCTACATTAGGATGGTATGTTTTATATGCATAAACCGGTGTCTCATAAACCGGTGTCTGCTTAAAATAAAGCAGGATGCTGCCTCTGGGGTACTTGTGGTACAGGACTGATCTACGTAGCCATGGTTCCCTTTGATATTGGAATTAATGATACAGTTTCTGATGAAGGATCCCAAAAGAAGGGAGTTACTGGTGTATCCGATAATTGGAGAGTAACATCCGTTATATGCCTGTATGGATCTGTTAATTTGCAAGTTTTAAAAAGAGGATTGTCTGGGCATACTGTGGACATGCTTACAGCAGTCTGGCGGAAGATCGAGGTTGTGACTCTGTAAATGCTGCTTTCCCATTATGTAAAGAATGGTAAAAATGTCTGTATACAAAAGAATATTGAATGTGGTACGGCATATGTCTCAACTGTCATAGGTTTTCTCGACACTCTATTATGAGGGGTTGAGTTATAGTGCGATTTATTCAGCCAGAAATACATTGTCCTCGTTTTTTATTGATGGAGTCGGAAACACATCCTGTTGAGTCTCGTTCTTTCATTCCAGATTAATGAAAGGAATTTTAATTCCAGACCTTCTAAACCAAGTATGGCAATTTGGTATATAGTTTAAGCTACTTCATCAATGGACTCTTGGTACTATTCTGATTTTGGCCAAATTCAGCATGAAGGTAGGCATGCTTATGGCACTTGTAACAAGCACAGAGAGTGCAGACATAACAAACGTTACAGATACACAGGCTGGAAATACCTCAGGATTATGTTATGTTTTACATTTATCACCTACTCAAATGAAGTAGGGTCGGATTTGACAGGATTCAAGAGTGTTTTATTATCATATTCCATGGATCAATGTCTATGTGTTAAGACATATTTGTTGCAATACATTGAGGCTACAAAGGTCTTATGAAATATGAAAACAAGATTGTTTATCATTCACGAAAAACCATACAAGATAGTGTCAGTGCAGAATATTTCAAGATGGTTAAAACAAGTCTTGGTTGCTGCAGCTGTGAACAGTGATGTTTTTACATCCCATTCGATTTAGCAGCAACATCGGCGGCCAAGTCGAAGAACGTCCCGTTGACCATATTTTCGCAGCCGCCGGGTGATCTAATAAGTTGGTGTTTCATCACTTTTTCCTCCGGCCTATTGCCAATACGGGGCTGTTTGCAGATACGATATTAAGTTATGCTTAAATTCCCCTGGGTTAAAAGGGAAACTGTTAATTCTATTCTTCAAATAAATGAATTACTGCATTTTTTCATGCAAATGTCATTAATGCATTATTGATTATTTCTCGTTCCGAGTTAATCAATGCAGTGAGAAGCCGGGATTTGAATCTGCGGCATGAAATCACAAACCGTTAAAGTCTTCACGTAGTCACTCACGTGATTCCGAAGTAAAATAGTAAGATTAAACGAGAACTTACCAGTTTGAAGTTTAATCTTTATGTTATGAGGAGTGATGTTGGTGATTACGTGCCCACCACGCCCAACTCTCTTTCATAAAGGTCAGCTGGAAGTTCTAAAATTTACTCGTTTTTACTATGTTACTATGTTCCTTCGTTATTGGTGTTTTGTGATTTCACACCGCTGCTTTAAAGATTGAAGCGCAAGCGCCCTGACGGGTCTTCTTCACGTAATCACCAACGTAATTCCTCATAAAATAAAGATCGAACTTCAAAGTGGTAAGTTCTCGTTTAATCATACTATTTAGGCCCCATACGAACCGGCAGTGTTTTTCCTGCCGATATGGGGTTTAAATTAACCGCAAATGCAACGTTCCAAACGATCGTGTTCCACAAAATCTCACTCGCAAGAGGATTTAAATGACCATTAATTTACGGGAATTAAACACTGAATTCCTTCCATTTGGCCTATAAATTCATGACAATGAAATTTAAAAATCATGGTATATTGTGAATTCTTGTGTGAATGTTATTTGGACACAGGCTATTTAAAAATGTTAACCTTTTCTTAAGAAATGGATAGAGGTTTAGCTCTAGTAATTGAATTTAGTAATTAGCTACAATTAGGTAACTAACTAATTATATGCTTTAATTCCAGGTCATCCAAGTAAGATAGTTTCATATTTGTTTCATAATGCTTCAATCTATAATTTCATTCAGTTCTCTTAATTTGTAAGAAAGTTATGGGCTTTTGACTGTCCTTGATCACAGGTTTTGAGTTCAGTCAATGGAAAAGCTATAGGGAATAAGATGCTAATTTCCGAGTATGAAAATGGCCATAAATATTTTAATACTGAAGATATGAAAGTGAATTAGGTGTCAAATTAAACTTATTTTTATGCTTTATCTGATGGGATAAATTGCAGACTTGATTTTTAAAATCTCAAAATGTTGTAACATTGCTACTCTAAACCCCTCTAAACCCCCTCTAAAGCACTGTAAACCCATCAAAACCACTCAAAACCCGTCTAAACCCTCTGCAAACCCATGTAGATTTAGATTTAGATTTAGATTTATTTCTTGTCATTTGAACCTCAAAGAGGCTCAAACGAAACTCCGTTTCCACAGCCATACATACAAAACAATTCCTACACGACACACAAACAATTCAATTTACAGAAAAAACATCCATCACAGTGAATCTCCTCCTCACTGTGATGGAAGGCAAAGTCTTTTCTCTTCCCTGCACCATTTTCCTCCCGATGTTGAAGCCCCAGGCGGGCAATGTTAAGTCCCGTGTCCATTAAAGCCGCGCCGGGCGATTTACGGCCCCGCTCCGGGTCGTTCCAACCCCGCGACACGGGCGGGAGAAGTTGCGTTGCGGGCGCTCCGGAAAGCGGTCTCTCACCGGACTCGCGAGCTCCCGATATCATAGTCCACAGGTGTGCAGCTTCAGCTCCGGAGTCGGGCTGCAGCAGCGAGCCACCACCGCTCCTCACGCTCCGAGGCCGGCCAGCCCCACGATGGTAAGTCCGCAGTTCCGCAGGCTCCGCGACTGGAGCCCCCAGGTCGTTCCGGTCGGAGGCCTCTCCAAGGAGCTAGGCCCCAACGACAACGGAGACCCGACAGGGAAAAGTTCGGGTCTCCCGAACAGGGAAGAGATTTTTTAAAGTTTCCCCCGCCCCCCACATATACACAGTTAAAAACAGTATAAAAAACACAAACAACTACATTTAACTAGACAAAAATAAAAAAGAAGACAGACAGGCTGTAGAGGCCGCTGCAGTAATCCGCGCCGCCGCACTAAGCTATGTAAACCCCCTGTAAGCACCTCTAAACCCTGTAAACCCCTCCAAACCATTTTGAACACGCTCTAAACCCATCTAGTCCCATCTAAACCCATCTAAACCCCCTCTAAACGACCTTTAAACCCATCCAACACATTCAAAATCCCTCAAAAACCCTCTAACCCTCTCCAAACCACTCTAAACGCCTCCAAGCCCCTCTAACCCCCCCCCCAGACCAATCCCCTCAGAATCCCTCCAAACCCATGTAAACCCCTCCAAACCTCACTAAACCCCTCCAAGAACCTCGACCCCCTTCTAAACCCCTCCAACCCCCTCTAAACTCCTCCACACACCTCCAACCCCCTCTAAACCCCTCTAAACCACACTAAGCACCTCTGAACCGCTCCATATCCCTCTAAACCCCTCTAATCCCCTGTAACCCCCTCCAAACATCTCCAAATCCCTCTAAATCCCTAAAAAAACATTCTAAGCACCTCTAAATCCCTCCAATCCCCTCCATATCCCTCCAAACCCATGTAAACCACTTGAAACCCCTCCATACCTCTCTAAACCCACCTAAATCCCTGCAAAACCCTCTAAACCCTTCCAAACCCCCGATAAACCCCTGTAAACCGCTGTAAACCCCTCCAAACCCACTCTAAACCCCTCTAAACCCCTCTAAACCGCTATAAAAGTATTTATTTTTAATTTTAAAAAAAATGTTCGGCAAGGACTTGAAGGGCCGAGATGGCCTGTTTCCGTGCTGTTATGGTTATATGGTTATATGGTTATATGGTAATACCTCTAAACCCCTCGAAACACCACTAAACCCCTCGAAACCTCTCGAACCCCCTTGAAATCCCTTTACATCCCGCTAAACACCTCTAATCCACGATAAACCCCTTTAAACCCGTCTAAAACCCCTGTTAACCACTCTAAACCTATCTAAACCGATCTAAACCGCTGTAAACCCTTCTAAACCCCTCTAAATCCATCTAAACCCCTCTAAACCCATCGAAACCGCTCTAAACACAGCGAAACCCTTCTGAATTTAATATTTTTATTTCAATTTCACGGCAATTTACATACATACAATAATAACAGACAGTAATAATCAAGGCATAATTGTACAACAGTCTGTAAGCGATCCTCAAAACCCTTACCCTTACCCACCTTCAACCCACCCAAGTCAGGTCGGAGCCAAACGGGGACAAACAACACTCACATACGTACACATCCACACACAAATGGTAGAATAGACGAAACAAAATGTGCTATATAAAAATATAAATAGAAAAAATAAAAAAATATAAAATATATATATATACATATATATCTAAATAAACAATAGTAGGGAGGGGGGGTTAAGGGGAAAGCAGCTGCTGTAGAGCAAAACGATGATGGAGAACACTCAGTCCTCTTCCGAGTCCGGGGACAAAGTAAGAGAGTTAACCAGTCCAAAGAAAGGGTTCCATGTATCTAGGAATGTCTTGGTAGAGCCTTTGAGAGAGAACCTAAGTTTTTCACGTTTCAGATTATAATGCACCTCCTTAATCCAACGTGCGTGTGTCGGGGGACAGGTGAGCCTCCAACTAAGCAAGATCAGTCTCCGGGCTAACAAGGTTGTAAAAGCTAGGACCCGTTTCACCACAACAGAGAGGTTGGTATTGGGAGGGGTACCGAAAATGGCTGACATTGGATTTGGAAGGATAGTCTGGTCGTAAGCTCTGCTTCTCAATTCAAAAGCACTCCTCCAAAAGGCTGCTAGCTTAGGGCAAGACCAAAACATGTGGCTATGGTTGGCAGGAGATTGACTACATCTGTTACAGGTGTCATTGACAGCTGGGTACATTCTAGCTAATCTTGCATTTGTACAGTGGACTTTGTAAAGGGCTTTGCATTGGATTAGGCCATGACGAGCGCATATGGAAGAAGAGTGGATCAAATCCAAGGCAGAGTCCCATTGCTGGTCTGTTAATTTCGTATTCAGCTCTCCCTCCCACGCAGCTTTTAATGAGGTATGAGGTTTCAATAAAACCGACCCTAGCAAATTGTACAAAATAGAGATGCATTTCTTCCGATTGGGGTCTAAAGCTAAGATGATATCAGTCAGGGTTTCAGGAGGGCGATTTGGGAAGTAGGGAAATGTCTTCTTCACAAAATCCCTAATCTAGAAGAACCGAAAAAGGTGGGAGTTTGGGAGGTTGTAGTTAGACGAGAGCTCCGCGAAAGAAGAGAAGATACCATCCTTATATAGGTTTTTAATACTACTGATGCCATTACTATGCCAGGTTTTAAATGCGTGGTCTATACTTGAAGGTTTAAAAATGTGATTTTTAAGCAGTGGGGTCAAGATGGAAGGACCCTGTAAACCGAGGTTTTTCCTAAATTGACTCCATATCTTGAGCCAAAGGGACAGAATTGGGCCTGCACCCACAGATGTTAGAGAAAGGGGGAGTTGGGAGCATAGGACAGACCGCAATGGGAGACGTGAACTCGCCTTTTCCATATATACCCAGATCGGTGGGTGCTCGCAATCATCATTCATCCAATACAGGAGTTTTTGCAAGTTAGCTGCCCAGTAGTATCGCCTAAAATCAGGGAGGGCCAAACCGCCATCACTCTTAGGCGACTGCAGTATCGCCTTTCGGATTCTGACCGGTTTGCTACCCCATAAGAATTTAGATATTGTCCTTTCTAATTTGTCAAAAAAAGTTTTGGAGATAAGTATGGGGACATGCTGAAAAAGATACAGGAATTTGGGTAGGACAACCATCTTAACCAGATTTATCCGGCCCATGAGGGATAGAGGTAAGACTGACCAGCGATCAAAATCTTTTTCGGCTTTCTCAACCAGAGGCAAAACGTTTGTGCGGAACATATCAGATAAGGGTATTGTGATAAAAACGCCGAGATAGCGAAACCCATCCTCTGCCCTTTTGAATGAGGTTAAAGAGCGAGGGAGCTGCTTAGCTGGTAAGTTAATCGGTAATAGCTCACTCTTTTGGTAGTTAAGTTTATAACCAGAATATGCACCAAACCGTTCTAAAGTATTCATAATCACAGGGAGAGAACTGACTGGGTTCGAGATATATAGGAGCAGGTCATCCGCATACAATGAGACTTTATGAGTTGTGTCAAACCGTGTAATACCTTTAAAGCCCTTCTCTGCGCGTAACCAGCGCCAGGGGTTCTATCGCGACATCAAACAAGTGGAGATAACGGGCAACCCTGTCTGGTACCTCTCTGAAGTGTGAAGTGGGGCGACAGTATCTCGTTTGTTTGTACTGAGGCCACCGGGGACGAATATAATAGGCTCACCCAGAGAATAAAACTGTTACCGAGGCCAAACATATCCAACGCTTCATATAGGTACCTCCACTCGACCCTGTCGACGGCCTTTTCGGCATCGAGGGAGACCACCATCTCCGGGGTCTCATTACTCGAAGAGTGAATGATGTTAAGGAGACGCCTAGTATTATGGGAAGACTGTCGGCCAGGTATAAACCCTGTTTGATCCAACGAGATAATAGAGGGCATCACTCGCTGAAGACGAAGCGCAAGGGCTTTAGAAAGGATTTTGAGGTCCACATTCAGGAGTGAGATTGGTCTATAGCTACCACAAAGCAGGGGATCTTTCTCCTTTTTAAGAATTAGGGAGATGGTAGCCCACGACAAGGTGGGCGGTAGGCGACGATGTAAAAACACCTCATTGTACATATCTCTCAGGACTGGTGCGAGGAGGTCAGAGAAAGCTTTGTAATATTCTACAGAGAAGCCGTCAGGGCCGGGTGACTTTCCGCTTTGCAGCGATGTGATGGCTGCTTGGACCTCAGCTACAGTTATGGGACCACCCAGGTCTCTCATGGCTTCTTCGTCAATTCGAGGAATCCATCTAAACCCCTCTAAACCCATCGAAACCCTTCTAAACACAGCGAAACCCTTCTAATCCCCTCTAAACCCATCTACACCCCTCTAATCCCCTCAAATGTCCAGACGTAGTAACAGCTTCGCACAGGAAGGAGATGCAGATGCTGCTTTGAACCGAAGATATACACAAAAAGCTGGAGTAACCCAGCGTGACAGACAGCATATGTGGAGAAAAAGATCTCGAAAAGGAGCTGTGCCAGTCCGCACTGACCAGCGATCCCCACACATTATCGATGTCCGACACACACTGGGGACAATTTACATATAAACCTGTATAGCTACAAGCCTGCGCGAGAAAGCTTGTAGACAGTGTGTGAGGCAGGAGGCAGAGAAGGGAAGCAGTCAGACCCAACAGGTAGGGGGGAAAGAAGAAGAACATAATAAACAGAGAATAAGAGGTGGTGGGTTTCTTAAATGTGTGAGCAGAGAGACAGATGGGTGTAAAATGAGGGTAGAAGCAATAGGTAGCAAGGTGAAAAGTAAACGTGGCAGGTAGACAAATCCAGGGCAAAAATCAAAAAGGGCCACTTTTCAACATAATTGTATAAGGGGCAAGAGCGTTGTAAAAATAAGCCTGAAGGATTTGTGGCTCAATGCAAGGAGCATTCGTTATAAGGTGGATGAGTTGAATGTGCAGATAGCTATTAATGATTATGATATAGTTGGGATCACGGAGACATGGCTCCAGGGTGACCAAGGCTGGGAGCTGAACATCCTGGGATTTTCAATATTCAGGAGGGATAGACAGAAAGGAAAAGTAGGTGGGGTAGCGTTGCAGGTTAGAGAGGAGATTACCGCAATGGAAAGGAAGGATATTAGCTTGGAGGATGTGGAATCGATATGGGTAGAGCTCCGAAACACTAAGGGGCAGAAAACGCTAGTGAGTGTTGTGTACAGGCTACCTAACAGTAGTAGTGAAGCTGGGGATGCCATCAATCAGGAAATTAGAAATGCATGCAACAAAAGTAAAACAGTTATAATGCGTGACTTCAATCTACATATAGATTGGGTGAATCAAATTGGCAGGGGTCCTGAGGAGGATTATTTCTTGGAATGTATGCGGGATAGTTTTCTAAACAAACGGGTAGAGGAACCAACGAGAGAGCAGGCTATTCTGGACTGAGTATTGAGTAATGAGAAAGGGTTAGTTAGCAGTCTTGTTTTGCGTGGCCCCTTGAGCAAGAGTGACCATAATATGGTTGAGTTCTTCATTAGGATGGAGAGTGACATTGTTAATTCAGAAACAAAGGTTCTGAACTTAAAGAAAGGTAACTTTGAGGGTATGAAACGTGAATTGGCCAAGATTGACTGGCAATTGATTCTTAAATGGTTGACGGTGGATATGCAATGTAAGGCATTTAAAGACTGCGTGGATGAACTACAAAAAATGTTCATCCCAGTTTGGCAAAAGAATAAATCAGGGAAGGTAGTGCATCCGTGGATAACAAGGGAAATCAGGGATAGTATGAAAACAAAAGATGAAGCCTACACATTTGCCAGAAAAAGCAGCCTAACAGAGGACTGGGAGAAATTCAGAGTCCAGCAGAGGAGGACAAAGGGCTTAATTAGGAAAGGGAAAATAGATTATGAAAGAAAACTGACAGGGAACATAAAAACTGACTGCAAACGTTTTTATAGATATGTGAAGAGAAAGAGATTAGTTAAAACAAATGTAGGTCCCTTGCAGTCAGAAACAGATGAATTGATCATGGGGAACAAGGACATGGCAGACCATATGAATAACTACTTTGATTCTGTCTTCACTAAGGAAGACATAAATAATCTGCCGGAAATAGCAGGGGACCGCGGGTCAAATGAGATAGAGGAACTGAGTGAAATCCAGGTTAGCCGGGAAGTGGTGTTAGGTAAATTGAATGGATTAAAGGCCGATAAATCCCCAGGGCCAGATAGGCTGCATCCCAGAGTATTTAAGGAAGTAGCCCCAGAAATATTGGATGCATTAGTGATAATTTTTCAAAACTCCTTAGATTCTGGAGTAGTTCCTGAGGATTGGAGGGTAGCTAATGTAACCCCCCTTTTTAAAAAGGGAGGGTGAGAGAAAACGGGCAATTACAGACCAGTTAGTCTAACATCGGTAGTGGGGTAACTGCTTGAGTCAGTTATTAAAGATGGGATAGCAGCACATTTGGAAAGTGGTGAAATCATTGGACAAATTCAGCATGGATTTACGAAAGGTAAATCATGTCTGACGTATCTTATAGAATTTTTCGAGGATGTAACTAGTAGAGTGGATAAGGGAGAACCAGTGGATGTGTTATATCTGGACTTTCAGAAGGCTTTCGACAAGGTCCCATATAAGAGATTAGTATACAAACTTAAAGTACACGGTATTGGGGGTTGAGTATTGATGTGGATAGAGAACTGGCTGGCAATCAGGAAGCAAAGAGTAGGAGTAAACGGGTCCTTTTCTGAATGGCAGGCAGTGACTAGTGGGGTACCGCAAGTCTCAGTGCTGGGACCCCAGCTATTTACAATATATTAATGATTTGGACGAGGGAATTGAATGGAACATCTCCAGGTTTGCGGATGACACGAAGCTGGGGGGCAGTGTTAGCTGTGAGGAGGATGCTAGGAGGCTGCAAGGTGACCTGGACAGGCTGGGTGAGAGGGCAAATGCATGGCAGATGCAGTAGAATACGGATAAATGTGAGGTTATCCACTTTGGTGGCAAAAACAGTAAAGTAGACTATTATCTACATGGTGGCCGATTAGGAAAAGGGGAGACGTAATGAGACCTGGGTGTCATGGTACACCAGTCATTGAAAGTAGGCATGCAGGTGCAGCAGGCAGTGAAGAAAGCGAATGGTATGTTAGCATTCATAGCAAAAGGATTTGTGTATAGGAGCAGGGAGGTTTTACTGCAGTTGTACAGGGTCTTGGTGAGACCACACCTGGAGTATTGCGTACAGTTTTGGTCTCCAAATCTGAGGAAAGACATTCGTGCCATAGAGGGAGTACAGAGAAGGTTCACCAGATTGATTCCTGGGATGTCAGGACTTTCATATGAAGAAAGACTGGATAGACTCGGCTGGTACTCGCTAGAATTTAGAAGATTGAGGGGGATCTTATAGAAACTTACAAAATTCTTAAGGGGATGGACAGGCTAGATGCAGGAAGATTTTCCCGATGTTGGGGAAGTCCAGGACAAGGGGTCACAGTTTAAGGATTAAAGGGAAATCGTTTAGGATCGAGATGAGAAAAACATTTTCAACACAGAGAGTGGTGAATCTCTGGAACTCTCTGCCACAGAAGGTAGTTGAGGCCAGTTCATTGGGTATATTTAAGAGGGAGTTAGATGTGGCCCTTGTGGCAAAAGGGATCAGGGGGTATGGAGAGAAAGCAGGTACAGGATACTGAGTTGGATGATCAGCCATGATCATATTGAATGGCGGTGCAGGCTCGAAGGGCCGAATGGCCTACACCTGCACCTTTTTTCTATGTTCTATGTTTCTACGTCCTCGGAGTTTGGAGGACACCGAAGATGTCGGAGAAATTCCACGCCGACAGGGAGAGAACGTACAAGCTCCGTACAGACTGCACCCTTAGTCGGGATTGAACCCGCATCTCTGGCGTGTAAGCACAACTCTACCGCTGTGCCACCGTGCTGGATAGCTTGAGCTCAGAAACGCAGATAATAATAATAATAATAATAATCATTTTATTTACTGGCGCCTTTCTGAAACCCAAGGACACCTTACAATGCATAGAATCACAACACAACCGATATAAAATATGTGGTCACAAAAATCTGGAGTAACAGCGGGTCAGGCAGCATCTCTGGTGAAAATCCACGCGGTCACGGGGAGACCGTACAAACCGTGCAGACGGCGGCCGTGGTCGGAATTGAACCCGGGTCTCTGAACCTGTGAGGCAGCAACTCTACCGCTGCGCTACTGTTTACTGGCGCCCTCCCCTAATTTCCCATTTACTGGTGCCATCCCCTAAATCTCCATTTACTGGTTTCCTCCCCTAATTCACCATTTAATGTTGCATCCCATTTATTAGTGCCCTCCACTAATTTTCCATTTACTGAGGCTCGCTCTTTTCGCACCAGGCTCGCAGCTTGTGCGCCCGGCTCATAGTGGTCGGGCGATGTTCGCAGCTTTTGCAGCAGGCTCGCACTTTTCATACCAGGCTCGCACATTTAGTACCAGGCTTGCACTTTTGCGCACCAGCTCGTACTTTTCGGACCAGGCTGGCATTGTGCGCTGGCGACCCGTACTTTTCGCAACAGTCTCGCACTTTTCGGACCTGGCTCGCACCTTTGGTGCCACGCTCGCAGTTTTCGCACCAGTCTCGCAATTTTCGCACCAGGAACGCAATTTTCGCACAAGGCCCGCGGTATTCGCACCAGGCTCCCACTTTTCGCAGCAGGCTCCCACTTTTCGCAGTAGGCTCGCACTTTTCGCACCAGGCTCGCACCGTTTGCGCCATTGTTACAGTTTTCGCACCAGGGTCGCACTTTTTACCAAGGGTTGTGTTCAACAGGAGTAGTGTTTACCAGGGGAAGTGTTTGCCAAGGGACGTGGGAACAAAGGTCGTATTCCAAAGGTGGAACAAAGGTCGTATTCCCAAGGTTCGTTTTTCTCAAAGGTCGTGTTGGGCAATGTTCATGTTTACCAAACTTTGCGCCTAACAACGGTTGTGTCTACGAAGGTTTCTATTCTCCAATGGTGTAATACCCACCTAGGATGGTGTTCACCAAGGGATGCGTCTGCCAATGGTGGTGTTTACCATGCGTTATATTTACCAAGGGTCGTGTTTGCCAAGGCTCATGTTTACCAAGCGTTGTGCCTACAAAGATTGTTTACCAACTATGGTGTGTACCAAGGGCTGTGTCTACCAAAGGTTGTGACGGCCAATGGCTCTGTCTTCCAATGGTAGTGTCTACCAAGTGTTGTGTCTACCAAGGGATTTGCTTACCAAGGGATGTGTTTACCCAAGGTTGTGTTTACCAATGGTTGTGTCTAACGAAGTTTATGTCTACCAAGCTTTGTTTCGACCAGGTTTTGTTAATACCAAGGGCTGTGTCTCCTAAGGGTTGTGACTACAAAGGGTTGTGTCTATATCGCGAGTCTGGTGCGATAATTGCGAGCCTGAAGCGAATAGTGCGAGCTTCGTGCGAAAAATGCAAGCCTCCTTCCAACAGTGTGAGCCTGCTGCGAAAAGTGGGAGCCTCGTGCGAAATCTGCAATCCTGGTGCGAAAACTGGAAGCCTGGCGCAAAAACTGCGAGCGCGGTGCGAAAAGTGCGATCCCGCTGCGAAATGAGCGAGCTTGTTTAAGAAGAATTTCAACTGCCGCCTTCTGAACGCTTATCAAGTCTCCAGTTTTGAACATCAACTAATCAGAGTTGGTCTAATCTGTCCGCTTTTAATTGTTCTTGTGTATCGCCCACCAAAGATGCATAAGGACTTTATCTCACAATTTGCTGATTTTATTGGTAGCTTGTTGCCCAAGTTTGATCAGGTCCTGATTCTTGGTGACTTTAACATTCATGTTTGCTGTCCCACGAAGCCTCTTGTGAGTGTATTTATGAACATGGTTGAGTCCTTCAATCTGTCTCTACTCACCACTGGACCCACGCACAAGCTTGGCCATACACTAGAACTAGTGCTTTCGCCTGGTCTTCCAACTTGTAACACGGATATTATTGATGCCTGCCTGTCTGATCATAGTGCTATTATATTCGATATATCTCTGCCTTTCTCTCCCTCAAAATCCCATCTCCCTGCTCGCTACTCCCGCTACGTTAACTCCACGATGGCCAGTAAGTTCTCTGAGGCTCTCATAGCCGCCCCCGACATCTGCACTATTGAGGCGTCCACCCCCATCTCAGTACCGACGACCTAATTTCTCTATTCAATAATACCTGCTCTTCCGTCCTGGATTCTGTTGCTCCTCTTAAAATGAAAAAACCTAAGTCTAAAGGCGAGCCGGAGCTCAATGATACCACCAGAGCCCTAAGAAGACAATGCAGAAAATCAGAACGGAAGTACAAATCTGATAATCTTCAAATTTCCTTTGAACTCCTGAAAAATAATCTTCCCAAATACCAGGAAGCAGTAAAATCTGCAAGAACTAACTACTTTTCCACCCTTTTCTCCAAAA
>JAXLNO010003538.1:0-84968 GCA_038087875.1 Malacoraja senta
TGCATCTGCCCACTCACCCAACCTGTCCAAGTCACCCTGCATCCTCATATCATCCTCTTCACAGTTCACACTGCCACCCAGCTTTGTGTCATCTGCAAATTTGCTAATGTTACTATTAATTCCTTCATCTAGATCATTAATGTATATTGTAAATAGCTGCGGTCCCAGTATCGAGCCTTGCGGCACCCCACTAGTCACTGCCTGCCATTCTGAAAGGGACCCGTTAATCCCTACTCTTTGTTTCATGTCTGCCAACCAATTTTCTATCCATGTCAATACCCTACCGCCAATACCATGTGCTCTTATTTTGCCCACTAATATCCTGTGTGGGAGCTTTTCAAAGGCTTTCTGAAATTCCAGGTAAACTACATCCACTGGCTCTCCCTTGTCCATTTTATTTTTTTACATCCTCAAAAAATTCCAGCTGATTTGTCATTCGTAAATCCATGCTGACTTGGACCGATCCTGTTACTGCTATCCAAATGCTATTACATATTTGATAATCGACTCCAGCATCTTCCCCACCACTGATGTCAGGCTAACTGGTCTATAATTCCCTGCTTTCTCTCTCCCTCTTTTCTTGAAAAGTGGGATAACATTAGCTACCCTCCAATCCACAGGAACTGATCCAGAATCTATAGCACATTGGAAAATGATCACCTATACTTACTTCGGAGTCACGTGAGTGACTACGTGAAGAAGAGCCCGTCCAGCCACACACGCGTCATATCGTACAGACGCATAGCGTGAGTGCCGATGTTTGGAGTGAGCAGAGCTCCTCCAAACCGGTAAGTAAAAAACCTGAAGGTAAGTTTTTACTTACGTTTTTCAGGTGATTTAAAAGACTTGTAGTAATGAAATACAAGTCATAATGAAGGAATTTGGGGAGGTGTACCGCAGAGTGCTCAGACAGACCGCGGGTCTGTGAGTAGCGGGCGCCCTTTAAAAAAAAATTAAAACGGTTACCGTTTAGCGCCATTAGATTGCATAGATAAGAGGTTGCCGTTAAAGAAGTCAGACCGGAAGATTCCAGTTTCAGGTAACTAGTTGGTCTACAGGAGAACCAGCGCCAACTATATCTGGAAGTTAGCGTTGGCCTACAGGTGAGCCAGCGCCAGCAGCACCTGAAAGAGGGCTGCATATGATGGGCCTACAGGAGAGCCCGCATGTGAGAGCAACTGGAAGGGTTGCTATGTGTAGGCCTATGGGAGAGCCAGCGCTAGAGATACCGGAAGCAGGATGTAAATTCGCTCCACCATGAGGAGGATTATTTCATAAAAAGATTCAAGTAAACAAATCATATGAGGACTAGAGCCCAATACAGAGCCATAGGACCAGAGTTGGCACAATATATCAAAGTTGTGGTTCCAAAAAGATGAGGAACCATTGGAGATAAATAAACTATGTCAATAAAATACTTACTCTCCCAGCAGCTCCAGGTTCTAACCAGGTATGAGCTGTCTACAAATATAAACCCGCAGTATTGAGCATGATAAGCAAGTCTCAGCGGGGAGAGGGTATTGATATTACTGGTCAGGCGTTAAGGCTTTTTTGACCAAAGGTTGGATGGAGAGCATGTGTTTATATCACAACAAGGTTGAATTAGCACTCATGTGTAGTGCGCACTTTCAAATAATTGTTTTATAAAAGTGCTATAAAACCTAATATATACCCTAAGTTTGGGGGCTCTGTACACCATCTAATAGTTAAATTGTCTATTAATCTGTTTTTAGAAAGATCTAGCAAAAAAGGTATGATCCTGTGTGATTAACAGATAAAATTAAGGCAGTTTTCCCTACCAATATGTGGTGACTGGGGATAGTAAAGTATCAATTCTGTCTTTCCCATATGTCCGTTATAGGCGCACTCCTCCTGAGATATGTGGAAGTTATAATTCCACTAAGATCAGGGGATAACAATTGCCATAGGCAAACCCTGAGGAGGAGGTCTGGTTCTGTAAGAAACATATTAAATGTTTTACACTTACAAGTTGGGGAAGATTATATTTCTTGCTAAAAAATGGCAAATTGATATTATACTGTACAGTATTGTGGGGTTTAGAATGTAGTTCTACCCATATTTGATTTCTCTTACTAAGGTATTTGAAACCAGACACATATTTTCTCAAAATAAGAGAATATGTAGATTCAGACAAAACATGAAATATTGTGGAAAAGAGATGATTAAGAAGTCAGTTCACCATTACCATCAATTAATGCCAAATATGTTATGAGAGCAAATAAGGATGGTGGGTGTAGAATTATTCTAGATCTGAAAAAAATTTAACTCTTTTTTGTACAGTATAAACAGTGGATAACATTTGTTAATGTTATGCAGCCAATTTCACAAATAAGCATTTTACTATATGACTGTGTATGGTATAATAGATATTTCTATTTTATCTGGATAAGCCAATTATGAGACTATTTGCCTTGAGACTATTTGACAGGTTGTTGGATCTAATATTAGCTTTACTAAGAACTCAGGGCCATTTGGTAATGGTTTATTGCCATATTCTGATTGTAGGAAACATTCGGACTACAACAGAACCATGAGTGTTAGAATAAAGCTCACTTTGGAGATTTGTTAACCATCGAGATAAATCTAAAACAGTTTCCAAACACAGTTATTGATTATTTGGGTTCCATTATTAAATGAGAACACATGTTATGATCCGATTGCGGATTAAGGCTGTATTTAAGTGGAAGTTGTATAAAGCTCATTATAGAGCATCAACCATTGTATAAAGGTCATTCTAGAGCACGAATCCTCAATTAGGCATTTAATTGGAAGTGGTATTAAGCTAATTACAGAGCACCAACCCTCAATTAGGCAGGAAACAAGCCTATTTTATAAATGTTGCTTATTTTCAGCTGTAGAATATAGACTGCGACATTATCAGAGTTTATAGTAAGCATGGATAGAGGAATGGATAATACAATTTATGGTAAGTTTGCCAGGCCATGTATTTGCCAGTTACAGTTATTACTGGAATATTAATGAATCAGGCGTGTCTCAAATGCCTCCAGAGAGATTCTGGTTAAACACCTTCCATTATGCTACACACTAATGGTAGTGCTCTAAGTTGAGGTCATACTTATAAGTATTTTCAGCTGTGGAGGTACATGGAATATGGAGAAAGTACCTTTTGATCCAATAACAAGGGATCATTATGAAAGTTTTAGGAACATTTATGACCTAAAGCTTATTGCTCTTATATGCAAAGTTGCATGTTTAGAAATAGATTGAGACTACAGAATAGAACGTATGTCAATCATTCGAGTGGTTTAAGTCAGTAGCTTGTAATAGACTGGCTAATGTGATCTGGATCTGGTGTTTACCAGAAATATTTGATTGGCAATCTACCTATGAGGTAGATTCAATATAGTTGAAGACTCAAAAGTCATGTAAATCAATGATAATACAGAATGTATGTTGGATCGTGAGAAACTTAATAAATATTATAGGACGATTGATGACTTGTTTGTATCCAGATTTAACCACCAATTACCTAAATATATGTTATAAAGTCTGATACTGGGGCAGTAGTGGTGGATGTTTCTCGCTGCATTGGGGTAAAATGTTTGTATACATTTTTCCATTTTTTCTCATTTAACAGTATATACAGAAGAGCAAACAGGATTCCGTTTCGGGAGTATTGGTGGTACTAGATTGGATCTACAAAACCATGGTACCCTGAGGTGTTTAAAATGATCACAAAGCCTCTTATGATTTCCAAACAGAATTAATCTGTTTGTGCACTCTATAACTGATGATTCACATCCTTTACATAATCGTATTGGTTGTTGATTTACAGATTTTAAGGAGTGACATTTATCGGAAGAGGACTATCAGATTGTACTGTGGATATTATTGCAATCTGGAGGGATATTACCCAGAAGTAGTACATTTCTTACATAAAGAAATGGGATATGTTTTGTTTAAGCAGAATATTACATATCACACTATAGACATATCAGTAATGTTAGAGTTCTGTAAACTCTTATTTAATTAGCAGTTACGCTATAATGCTATGAATACTGCAAGGAGTACCGTTACTGCATATCTATGGAGGAATCAGAATAAAATGTTGTAGGGTTACACCCTTTGGTCTGCAAATTTATGAAAGGATTTTAATTCTAAACTTCTTAGACACAATTATACAATAATCTGGAATGTAAGAGATATGTTATATTGTTTTTTGTTTATGGACTCCTATTACAGTACTGTCCTTGGCTTGAATTATTATTAAGGAAGTCAAGTTCAGGGGACTGGTTTATGCACAGAGAGTGCAACTATTGCAGAAAGTAAGAATAGGCATGATGGAAAGAGACAAACAGTTACTATTGTGTTCTATGTCTATGAATTGCTTAAACAGAGTCGATGTTGAATCACAGGATGTAAGTTGGGGATTCAGCATATCCTACGGATCCACGTCTATGTGTGGTATCACATTTACAATGTTAGATTGAAGCTATCAGAACCTTAAAGAGGTTCAGTATGAGTATTTTATTAGCCATAAATAGCTGCATAGGAAAGTGCCAGTTTAGACTATTTTAAAATGGCTAAAGCATGTGTTGCTTGATGCAGGTATGGATACTGAAAAATTGTAATCTTATTTCACCAGGGCACCATCAAGTTTGACAGCCAAGGAGTTGGATGTTCTAATAAAACATATCCTCGTGGCTGCAGGTATAAGTGAAAAAATTCACCTATTACCATAAGGAGATTATAATACCTATGGTTATTTGGTGGTGTTATTTTTTGGATTTAGTATTAAATATTCCTCTTGTGATAAAGGGGTTACTATTATGGTGATAAATTAACCATTAACTGGTTGCATCCATGTTGTGGTTGTGCATTGTTGATTGATTTACTTATTTAGAGTCAATCAATGCAGTGAGCACCTGGATTGAATCTACGGCCTGAAATCACAGAGCTTTGAAATCTTCACATAGTCACTCACGTGACTCCGAAGTGAAATAGTAAGATTAAACGAGAACTTATCAGTTTGAAGTTTGATCTTTATTTTATGAGGAGTTACGTTGAGGGATTACGTGCCCTCCGCTCCCACCCTCATAAAAGATCGAGCTGGTAGTTCTAGTCTTTATGTATCTAACTATCATACTTCAGTAATTGTCGTCTGTGATTTCACTCCGCTGCTTTGAAGATTGACGCGTGTGCGGCTGGACGGGCTCTTCTTCACGTAATCCCTCAACGTAACTCCTCATAAAATAAAGATCAAACTTCAAACTGGTAAGTTCTCATTTAATCTTACTATTTTTAGAGCCACCTTCTTGAGTACCCTGGGATGCAGACCATCAGGCCCTGGGGATTTATCAGCCTTCAGTCCCATCAGTCTACCCAAAACCATTTACAAGATACAAGATACAAGATACAAGATACACTTATTTGTCACATGTGCCAGTTGGCACTGTGAAATGTGATCACCATACAGGCATACAATAAAATAAAGAACACAACACACGATAGAGATCAACATAAAACATCCCCACACAGCAGAATCAAAAGTTTCCCACTGTGAGGGAAGGCACCAAAGTCAGTCATCTTCCTCCGATGTTCACCCGTGGTCGGGGCCTCCGGAGCCCTCCGCAGTCGCCACTACGTGTCCTACCTTGTGCTGTATTATATTTCGTTGGAGTACCAGCTTTTGTGGAAGAATCGTTCCGAGGGGCGTTTTGAGTATTTTGTTTTAAAAATCTCCCGACAATTTCAGCGCTGGAGTCATTTTAAAATTAGCTTCTGAAGCCGTCAACGCCGACAACGGGGATGGATTTCACACACGGGACAGGTAAACGAAAGTAGTTTATTTTTATGTATAAACGTTCTCCTTAAGAGGCCTTTAATTCACATTTGTACATGCAAAATGGTGATTTTTTTCCCCGAACTAACGGCAATAACTTTCATGCCGACACGGGGTTAAATTCACCGCAAATCAACGTTCCAAATGATCGCGTTCCAGTAAAACCCACTCGCAAGATGATATAAATGCCCATTAATTTACAGGTATTAAACATTAAATTTCTTCCATTTGGCCTATGACAATGAGATAAAAAAATTATGTTATATTGTGAATTCTTGTGAATTGTGACTTGGGTGGGGGAGGGATAGAGAGAGAGGGAATGGCCATATTGTGAATTCTTGTGTGAATGTTATTTGGACACTTAGGCTATTTAAAAATGTTAATCTATTCTTAAGAAATTGATAGATGTTTAGATCTAGTAATTGAATTTTGTAATTAGCTACAATTAGGTAACTAACTAATTATATGCTTTAATTTCATGTCATCTAAGTAAGACTGTTTCATATTTGTTTCAGAATGCTTCAATCTATAATAACTGAAAATTTCTTTCAGTTCTCTTAATTTTTAAGAAAGTTATGGGCTTTTGACTGTCCTCGATCACAGCTTTTGTGTTAAGTCAATGGAAAAGCAATAGAGAACAAGATGCTAATTTCCGAGTATGAAAATGGCCATAACATTTTTAATACTGAAGATATGAAAGTGAATTAGGTGTCAAATTAAACTTCTTTTTATGCTTTATCTGATGGGATAAATTACAGACTTTATTTTTAAAATCTCAAAATTTTGTAACATTGCTACTATTAGAGCTAATGCTCGAGCAACACAGTATTAGCCTGACTTCCAGCGCCATCCATGTTGTGTAGGAAGGAACTGCAGATGCTGGTTTAAACCAAAGATAGACACAAAATGCTGGAGTAACTCAGCAGAACAGGCAGCATCTCTGGAGAGAAGGAATAGGTGACATTTTTGTTCGAACCTTTTTAGACTAGTTAGGGGAAAGTGAAAAGAGAAATATAGACGATGATGTCAAGAGATATACAGCAAATTAATGAAATATATGCAAACAAGTAACATTTGCTAGGCGAGAACGAGAACCTGGTGCGACTTGGGTGGGGGATGGATAGAGAGAGAGGGAATGCAGGGGTTACTTGAAGTTAGAGAAATCAATATTCATACTGCTGGGTTGTAAGCTGTCCAAGCGAAATATGAGGTGCTGTTCCTCCAATGGCCTCATTCTGACAGCGGTGAAGGCCCAGGACAAAAAGGACAGTGGGGGAATGTGAGGGGGTGTTAAAATGTTTAGCAACTGGGAGATTGCGTCGATCCAGGCAGACTGAGCGAAGGTATTCAGCTAAACGATCACGTGGTCTGCACTTGATGTCTCCGATATATTGCCGTCTTTGCGTTTGGTGATTGCGTGCTGTTTCAGTGACCATTTGGTTTTCCACCCACATCGCAAAGACATGCAGGTTGGTCTGTTTATTGTCCACTGTACAATTCCCCTAGTGCATAGTTGAGTGGGAGAATCTGGAGAGAGTCGATGGGAAATCAGGGAGAATAAGTTATGAGAAAATTGCTTGAAAATGGAATTACTCTGTCACAGACTCAATGGGCTAAAATGGCCTTGTTCCATGTCATATTGAAATATTGGAATTTGTAATTAAACTACAAGTTCAGGGAATTCACAGTAAAGTACACTCAGCATGGGTTTTCATTACCACTGGTAAGTCTATGCAGTGTAAAAGCTAGTCACAATCAAATTAGTGACAGTAATTTATCATATCTATTATTAGTACATCTGTACCAAATGTAATGGGTTGAGAAAAGGATATTTGTCTTCAATTGCCTATATTTTATCACCGTCCCAGTAGATTTGAGGAATTTAATTCTTTGAATAATTAATCTAACAATCATGCCCAATTTTACGGTCACCCTTGGGATGTTCTTGAAGGAGCCTATTATATGTTAATTTTCTGATTTAAAGAGTCATACTGCAAGGAAACTGGCCTTTGACACATCATGTCCACACCAATCATCAAGCACCCATCCACAATAATCCATACAATATATTTTCCTGTCACATCTTTATCAATTTGAGTATAGAAGTTGGGAGGTCATGTTGCAGTTGTATAAGATGTTGGTGACACCTCATTTAGAGTATTGTGTTCAGTTCTGGGCATCATGTTATGGGAAAGATATTGTCAAGCTGGAAAGAGTTCAGAGAAGATTTACGAGGATGTTGCCAGGAATAGAGGGTCTGAGTTATGGTGAGATGTTGAGCAGGCTGGGAATCAGATGGGAGTTGGGAATGGGCTGGTAAAATATAGTCATAAAGTGATACAGTGTGGAAACAGGCCCTTCAGCCCAACTTGCCACACTGGCCAACATGTCCCAGCTACACGCAGGAGGATGAGGGGAGATCTTATAGAGGTGTATAAAATCATGAGAGGAATAAATTGAGTAGATGCACAGAATCTCTTGCCCAGAGTAGGGGAATCGAGGACCAGAGGACATAGGTTCAAGGTGAACGGGAAAACATTTAATAGGAATCCGAGGGGTAACTTTTTCACACAACGGGTGGTGGGTGTATGAAACAAGCTGCCAGAGGAGGTAGTTGAGGCTGGGACTATCCCAACGTTTAAGAAACAGTTAGACAGGTACATGGATAGGACACGTTTGGAGGGATATGAACCAAGTGCAGGCAGGTGGGACTAGTGTAGCTGGGACATGTTGGCCAGTGTGGCAAGTTGGGCTGAAGGGCCTGTTTCCACACTGTATCACTTTATGACTATATTTTACCAGCCCATTCCCAACTCCCATCTGATTTTTCTACACTGTGGCACAGCGGTTGAACTTCTGCCTCACAGCGCCAAAGACCGGGGTTCGATCTACTCCTCAGATGCTTCCTGTGTGGAGTTTGCACGTTTTCCCTGTGACTGCGTGGGTTTCCTCTGGGTGCTTTGGTTTCCTCCCATGCCCTGAAGATATGCAGTTTTGTAGTTTAATTGGCTCCCTGTAAATTGCCCCTAAAGGGCTGTCCCATTTGGCCATCATTTGCGCGTCACGCAGATGGTGCGCAAAGATTTTGTACATCACAAAATCCTGCGACGCCACGCGCAGCTGCGCGTCACTGCCTATGTCATCACGCACCATGCGCGCTTAATGCGCACCATGCGCACATCACGACGTGCGCGTCGTGACGCGTAAATGATGTCGCGTAAATTACGCGCAAATGATGGCGCATAAATTACGCGCAAATGATGGCCAAGTGGGACAGGCCCTTAACTTGTAAAGATTGGATGAGAAGGGCCTGTTTCCAGGCTGTATCTTTCAATCAAACGGGAGAAAAAGAGCTTACATACCAGTGTTTGGAAACATCTGTATCCAAGGGAAAGCTTCAGCATTGCAGGGAGAATGCGACTATTCCACGTAGACAGCAGTAGTGCTATCCACTGTCACTGTGTCATGGTTCCACCTTTCACAATTCCAGGACATCCTAGAATGTGTAACAGCCAATAGGATATTTCTGAAATATAGACATTTCTGCAGTGTTGAAAACACATTGGCTTTGATGTATTGCTGTTCATAAATCATAGAAACAGAATTAAGCCATTTAGCCCATTGAGTCTATTCCGCCATTCAATCATGGCTGATCTATCTTTCATTCTCAACCCCATTCTCCTGCCTTCTCCCCGTAACCTTTGACCAAGAATCTATTAATCTCCGCTTTAAAAATATACACTGACTTGGCCTCTACATCCGTCTGTGACAATGAATTCCACAGATTCACCACCTTCTGAGTAAAGAAATTCATCCTCATCTCCTTTCTAAAGGAACATCCTTTTATTCTGAGGCTGCCCTCTGTTCCTAGACTCTCCTACTTTTGGTAGTGTGGTGGCGCAGCGGTAGAGTTGCTGCCTTACAGCGTCAATCCTGACTACGGGTGCTGTCTGTGTGGAGCTTGTACATTCTGCCCGTGACCAGCATGGGTTTTCTCCGGCATCTCCGGTTTCCTCCTACACTCCAAAGACGTACAGGTTTGTAGGCTAATTGGCTTGGCATAATTGTAAATTGACAACAGTGTATGTTGGATCGCGTTAGTATAAGTGGATTGCAGGTTGACGCGGACTCGGTGGGTCACCAGGATAAGCCTGAGGACACCAGTGCCTCCTCATGAGGAAATGTGAACTGCAGGAAGAGCCTGAGTTCACCACGCCTCCTCCTTCGAGACCAGACCGGAATGAAGCCATCATGGAGAGTAACGAGAATTCTCGTGCCGTAGGTGCAGTGGTAGTGGGTTGGCAGGAGGTCGAAGGTTGTCATAGGTTGTCGTAGGTTGTTGCCGGTGCTGACCTGTGAATTTCATTGGCTCATTGGGGAAAAAAAAAGTAAACAGTAGTTTTCAGAATCAAGGTTAACCGACTGATAATGTTAATGTCCGCCGAGCATCACAGCTGTGTATCTCTGGCTTCTTAAAAGTTGTCTCCACTCATTCTCCCCCCTTCTCCCCCCTCTCCCCCCCTCTTTTAAAGGACTTACATGACCCTTCCCGTACATTGTGCTTTCACCATCTTAATTACAGTGCCAATCTTCCTGTTCATCGTGGTGTGTGTCTGTATCACATTGGCTTTGCACCATGTGAATTTCACTCAGACAGTGCTCACCCCGCTTGCCTTGTCCCCCGCCTGCATAACTGGCTGGTGAAGGAAGCAATGTGTGTATGTGTGTGAGTGTTTCACTCTGACAGTTGCCGTTCAAGTCGCCATTCCGGTTGCTGGTTTTTCGGCGACTTGCTACGACTTGACAGTCGCTGGCAGTCGCCGGCAATCGCCTGAAAAATCACTTAAGTGGGACAGGCCCATAAAAGTTGGCGATATGCAGAGTACTGCCCTGCCGACTATAAATTCAGAAGATTCAGAAGAAGAAGATACAGTTGGACCTAAGATCTGTTTCAATGCTTAAACGAGATCACTTGAATTTTACAATTATGCATATCTCTAATCTCCTCATGGGCCAACAAAGGCAAGGTGTGCAGCAATCTTACCCACCTTCATCATCCCGCCAATGAAAATCTCTAAGCTTTCTACCCTCATCTTTCAGCTAATCCCATTCAGCTCTTCCTATCACCATCAGGCCTTTAGCCTTCCTCCTGCTGCTCTGACAGCTTTGAGCAACATTCGTGGGCGCTTCCCACAGCTAAATTCTTGTCCCAATGCAAAAACCTGCCTGTTAGACTGCTGAACATACGACACAACTTCACTTAAATGAGGCATTAAAATCAGGAAGATCTCCAGAACCCTGAGTTTGCCTGACTCACTATTATCAATGGGTGCTCAAGTGAAAGCTGGCTCTGTGGTCCCAGCCAGCATCCAGCCTCATGAACATTTACCAAGGATTGATACATCTACCAATAATCTCCTCTGTAGCTCTGGGGAACCAAGACTAATTATTGAATCTCCCAACATTAAAATAACCCAGTATAAACAAAAAGGAAAGCGAGGGTGGCACGGTGGCGCAGCGGTAGAGTTGCTGCCTTGCAGCGCTTACAGCGCCAGAGACCAGAATTCGATCACGACTACAGGTGCTGTCTGTACAGAGTTTGTACGTTCTCCCCGTGACCGCATGGGATTTCTCCAAGATCTTCAGTTTCCTCCAACGCTCCAAAGACGTACAGGTTTGTTGGTTAATTTGCTTGGTATAAATGTAAATTGTCCCTAGTGTGTGTAGGATACTGTTAATGTGTGGGGATTGGTGGGCTGATGGGTCTGTTTCCGCACTGTATCTCTAAACTAAAAACATATCGATTTTTGCTTTCCGCGCAGGTTACCAAAAATCCACCCAAGTATCAATAAATAGGATAATAATGGGCATTTTATCTACAAAATCCGAGTTCAATGTGCCCTGCCTAAATAAGCAAATTTAAATGAATACACCACTAATTAGGACACTATTTGACTGGTGAATAGGTATATTTTCACTTTTATTAAAGATGTTGGGGTTGTTGTCCATTCATGAGAGTGCCATTCCAGCAAGTCATACTCCCACCAATGCCAACCTACACTCTAGCCAGGTCCAGCACCCCTCTGCTGCAGCGCCAACAGGAAGGGCATGCTGGAAGCCTCTTCCATGGCCACTGTGTGAAGCAGAATGGGCTGCCAGCACTAACAAGGCCTTGGGTGGCGGAAACCTCAGCTCACCGTGGTCTTAAAAAAGTTTTTTTTTTTTTGTGTTATTTATTTTTATTTTTTTTTAATTTTATTTTATTAGAAGTAAGTACAGGAATATGGCACCAAGGTGCCTAATATATATTGACATGTTACATTTTATGTACAGCTTCTTATTTTTTTTTAATAATGAAAAAGAAAAAGAGAGAATAGATAATAAAAGATAGAAAAACATGTGTGTGAAAAGGAAAAAATGGTGAAAGAAGAAAAATGAAGAAAAGAAGATAGAAAGAGAAAGAGTAGAAAGTAAGAGATTAAGGAGATCGTTATCTATATTCTTCACCATCCCTCACCCAGTCCTGAAACAGTTAGCTTCTACGATTTTGTTGCATCATATGCTTCCAAAAATTCGACAAATGGAGACCAACTCGTTAAGAATTGGTCTGATTTATCTATTAGGAGGAATCGCATTTCATCAAGATGTGCAGTGTCCAACATGCTCACCGTAGTCAAAGGAATCATTCATAGTTTTGTCAGAGGCAGTTAAAAACAATTGATTAAAATAATAACAACAATTCTTGACAATAAAAGGGTGCCACATTTAATTAGCACTTAGAAAATGGCACAGGAGCAAGCGCACGGCGGCATGGTGGCATAGTGGTAGAGCTGCTGCTTTACTGCGCCAGAGGACCCTGGTTCGATCCCGACAACGGGTGCTTGTCTGTAAGGAGTTTGTACATTCTCCACGTGACCTGTGTGGGTTTTCTCCAAGATCTCCGGTTTCCTCCCACACTCCAAAGACGTACAGGTTTGTAGGTTAATTGGCTTGGTATAAATGTAAAAATTATCCCTCTTGTGTGTAGGGTAATGTTAATGTGCGGGGATTGCTGGTCGGCATGGACATGGTGGGCCGATTAGAGCATGGTGTTTCCATGCTCTATCTCTAAAACTAACCTAATATACTAAACAATGTATGTGTCAAACATGATGCAAGACCAATTTCTATTTACCTGCACATGATCTATATCCCTCCAAAACTCTTAAATTGTGGTTTATGAATAACATATATTTGACAAAATAAAGATGGGTACATCAAAACCAAAACCAAGAGCGAAACATACTTTTAATGAAAGTCAGCAAAGAAACATCACTGCGGCTGCCTTTCCACTTACCAATCACATTCTGTGACACTTCCTGCTGCAACTATGGGAGGTCTAACATTTATCCCTTCACCTATCCAGGGACTTAAACTGTCCCTCCAGGTGTGGCAGAGATTCATCTGCTCCTCTACCAATCTGGTGTATTGCATTCTGTGCTCGCAATGTGGTCTCCTCCACTCTGGGGAGACCAAGTGTAGACTGGGCAACAGATTGCAGAGCACCTGTGGTCACCTTGAGTTTCTAGTTGTATGTCTTCCCAAATCCTCTTTCCATTCCCATGCTGACCTGTTTGACGTTGGCCTTTTCCACTGCCATGGGGAACCCAAACGCAAGTTAGCATAGTACCTCATATTCCACGGGTAGCTAACAACCTAATGGTAAGAACATCAAATTATCCAATTTCAGGTAAGCCACACCATGTGTGTTATTTTCCCACTCCCAACCGTCCACCTAAACTCTTTCTCTCTCCCTGTGTTCACCTTTTCTATTAGCTTTCTCTTGTTATCTAAAGTCATCAACCTCCCTCATGTGGTTCCATCTGCACATCATTTCTCCCATATCTGTTCCACCTATCACCTGCCAGCCTCCCTCTCGTCCCTTTCCCTTTCCCTTTCCCTTTCCCTTTTCCTTTCCCTTTCCCTTTCCCTTTCCCTTTCCATTTCCCTTCCTCTTCTCCTTCCCGTTCCCGAATATCTTTTTATTTTTATTTCCGTAAGTTTCCACCCCTTTCTTACTGTTATCTTTCCCCCACCTGGCTCCACCAGCCCCTCAACTCATACCATCCTTATCTGTTTCCATCTGTTGCCTGGTTCCAGCTGCCGTTTCACCACTCCATCTCATTTCTATATATATTGGCTATCTACCCTCTGCACTCAGTCTTGATGCAGAGTCCTGTCCGAAAAAGGTTGACTACCTCTTTGCCTCAAACGTTGCTGCTCAACTCAATGAGTTCCTCCAGCATTTGACTTATTTTGCTCCAGATTGCAGCATCTTCTTGTTTTCATCATGATCACTGCTTGCTGGGGGCTGTATCAGTGCAACGAAGTAGAAGCTGAAGACAAAGTGGCCATCAGGGGCCAGATGGGTGGCAGTCTGTGAGGTAGTTCAGTCTGACCCATAAGTTTGGATTATGGTTACAGGTGCAGTACCTGCTTTGTCTGAACTGAGGAAAGAGCAGAGGTGGGAGCTGAATGACATATTGCCAGTTTATGGCTTCCTAAAGCAAATATTCGTTCATAAATAGCACATGATGTTCAACAGTGAAATATAAGAAATTAATTAAATTGCTTGGATATACTTTAACTTTGGGTGAATTGTATTTATTTGTTACTTGAGGAAGGACATTCTTCCTATTGAGGGAGTGCAGCACAGGTTCACCAGGTTAATTCCCGGGATGGCAGAACTGTCATATGATGAAAGAATGGGCGACTGGGCTTGTATTCACTGGAATTTAGAAGGATGGGAGGGGATCTTATAGAAACATATAAAATTATTAAGGTGATCGGACAGGCTAGATGCAGGAAACATGTTCCCGATGTTGGGGGAGTCCAGAACTGGGGTGCACAGCTTAAGAATAAAGGTTAGGCTATTTAGAATTGAGATGAGGAAAAACATTTTCACCCAGAGAGTTGTGAATCTGTGGAATTCTCTGCCTCAGAAGGCAGTGGCGGCTGATTCACTGGATGCATTCAAAAGAGAGTTAGATAGAGCTCTTAGGGCTAGCGTAATCAAGGGATATGGGGAGAAAACAGGAACAGGTTTACTGATTGTGGATTATCGCCATGATCACATTGAATGGTGGTGTTGGCTCGAAGGGCCGAATGGCCTACTCCTGCAACTATTGTTTATTTATCTATATATCTATGTTATGTGTCTTTCCTCGTTTCTTTCCCATGGATTGCAAACCATAAGTCACCCCTCCTGTGGGTTTTATCCATTTATATTAAACACTACTCTTATTTCTTTCAGGTCGATGTCAAACTCAGTCTGCTGAGACAGGTAAGGGTACAAGTTTTTAGCTTGGAAAATTTTTGGTGAAATATAAGTCACGTGTCTATGTAAATCATGCCCTCACTTAAGCCTACTTCACTTTAAGTGCCACAGTGGCGTACCTGGTAGAGTAGCTTTCAGAGACCCGGGTTCAATCCTAACTTTGGATACTGTCAGTGTGGAGTTTGCACATTCTCCCTGCAAGCACATGGGCTTCTTCTGGATGCTCCAGTTTCCTCCCACATCCCAAAGGCATGCAGGTTTGCAGGTTATTTGACCTCTGTAAAATTGCCCCTCGTATGTAGGCAGTGGTTGCGGAAGTGGGATAACATTGAACCACTGTGATGGTCAGTGTAGACTCAAGGCGGGAGGGGCAAAGTGGTGTTTCCATACAGTATCTCTAAACAAAAATTACTAAAGTCCAGATTAAAATACCATTGTACCACAATATTGGTGATGTAAATCTGGTATTGTAAAACGGTGTCAAGTATGTAATTCCTGAATGATGCTTTTCATTACCAGCTCCATCGTTCTATCAAATCAACAGTAAAAGATACATAAAGATGGGGAGAGGGGGCTAGCAAGTGGAGTCCCACCTCTCAACATTGAGAACAATAGATATAGATATACAGATATCGATATAGATAAATTGCGATTATGATTATGATTAGATATATGGAGAGGGGGAGGGGGAGGGGGAGAGATATACCGCCTAAAGCTGTGAATGCGTGTGCACTCCTTGCCCCATGTCATTACAGAGGAAGGTGCATGCTACTTCCAAAGTTTGCAAATTAAAATGAAAATCCTGTGCCTGCCTTGGAAATGGATGGTGTCTAAATGTGAACTAATCACACAAATCACAAAACCAAATGCACTTCTGCTTATTATGATTTTATTTTTTTAATTCCTGCACGTCTGGAGTATATTCATTTTAATAATATCATCAAACCTGATTTAAGTGAATCTCTTCGCATTATTTACCTGACTTAAGTCGCTTAATGCATTTTATGTTTCCTCAGCACAATGCGTGAACAATCATCTAAACTACTGTCCGTCTTACCTAAACGTTTTGTTTCCCAACCTAATTGGTCAACTGTCAAGAGCAGAAGTTGAGACGAGTGCAGAGTACGCCCTCATTAGTGTCCTGGACAACTTGCTGAATGAGGAATGCACTTTCGACCTCAAGTTGTTGGGCTGTTCCATCTTAGCACCACGATGTGAAAACAATGTGCTTCTGAAACCCTGCAGATATTCTTGCGAGGCACTTAAAAGAGACTGCCAGCATACATTTGAAAAGATAAAAATGGCTTGGCCATATTTCCTGGACTGCGACCGGTTCTTTGTAAGTGAAGAAGAGGGCTGCTACGACCCTGTGGGGAAATACTCGGGTAGGTATATATTCCATTAACAAGGGATAGATTATTGTGAAATAGCATTTGTTTACCAGTTTCCACATAGCAGCAGCACAAAGGCGCAACTGGTATTGCCGCTGCCTCAACGTGCCAGAGAATCAGATTTGACCCTGACCTCAGGTGCTGTCTATGTGGAGTTTGCACATTCTCCCCGTGACCGCATGTGTTTCCTCCAGGTGCTCCAGTTTCCTCCCACATCCAAATGACATGGTAGGTTAATTTGCTTCTGTAAATTACCCCTAACATGCAGGGAGCGGATGTGAAAGTGGGTTAACATAGAATCAGTGTGAATGACTAATCAATGGTTAGCATGGAATTGGTAAGCTGCAGGACCCGTTTCCATGCTCTTTCTCTTAAACAAAAAAACATATTGCAAAGTTTAACTTCAAGCAGAAAACTAGACATTCTAATCAAGTCAGGCAGCATCAGAACAAACATGCGTCAGGCAAAGGTGACATGTAAGAGATGCTCACAATGTTCATGCCAAACATGATACCAGGTTGAAGTTATCTCTGCCACCATGTGGTCCATATCCCTTTATTCTCTGCATTTCCATGTGCCTATCTTAAAGCCTCTAATCAAATCTGCCAGTAACAAATCGGCATCCACCACCACCCCTGGCAATCCATTCCAGGCATTTGGAGTCTGTGTAAAAATAAACCTGCCTGCACAACTCCTTAAAACAATGATTGAAAACGTTTAAATGCTGCACACTATACAGTTTGATAAACAATTTGCACATTTTCACTCTGCATTGAATAGTCTCTCAAATTTAGTATCAGCAGTTAACCAAACAGTTACCTAGTTATGAGCTCATTGTGACTGCCCAATACAGTTGATATGGCAGCCTGATCCTGAGTACTGCCCATGAATTCATTGTTAAATGTATTGTACTATTGCAGGCCTGATCACTGTTCATAAAACACTGCTATCAAGAAAGATCAAGCTAAATGTAAATTTCCTATGAATGTACACTCGAAATATGAATTGTTCACGTACGAGTATTTACCTCTGAGTCTTGAAAACTGTCTCTTTCTGGCCGACAGGTAACTGAGTTGGCACTTTGCCCCCCCCCCCCCCCCCCATCTCTTTTAGTCAGTAGTGGAAGCTACTGTAGCTGGTTTGCATTTGAGCAGGATTACTGTAGCTAGTCAAGCTGCCAATTGATCTACAGTAGCTCGTGTTCCTATCAGCCACGAGGTCTGAACGCACTTGTGGTTTATCTTAACTAGTGTCAAGCTGTAAGTAGGACAATGTCAGATCAAACGCTGCTGTACAGATCTCCAGATTTTCGATTTTTAAGAAATAAGGGGGATATTTTCTCTCTCGCTAAATCCATGTGCAAAACTGAACAATGCCTAAAAGGAAAATTAATCGAGGAGGGTAGAATGGAACACATCAGACTTGTTGTACATTTACAAACAATTTGGTTCATCTGACAAAATTATACAAGTACTGGAGTTTGGAATATACATTTTCTTTTGACAGATACAGGCTTGACAGATGATCTTGATGCGCCAGCTATCACCTTAGAATTCAGACACCACGATTACATGGAGATGGCAAAGCTGTTGAAGCAGACAGCCTCGTTGTGCGCAGATATCTCAGTATTGTACAGTATTGGCCGCAGTTTTGAAGGCAAAGAGCTTTATGTAATTGAATTCTCAAACAATCCTGGGCAGCATGAAATGTGTGAGTAGCTAACTTATTATTTTTGCTGCTGCTTCTCTCAGCCTTCCTTTCAGCATCTTTCTTCATTCTGTGGAGTAATTTTAATCAAACCTGGGAAAAAGTAAATAACATATTGTTGCCACTGTTATTTGACCATAGTGGATTTTATTTAAATTGACCTGAGGATTTAGCATTTGCCTTACCAAATCCAATGCCATATTCAACAGCATTGCAGAAGCAGGGCACCATTTAAATAACTTCTTAATTAACTTATATTCACAACAAGGAAGACTTGGATTACAAAATAAAAACAGCAGACCATAGCTAAGAAATAATGAAAAGAGTCTTGGGTTGTTAGTACACCAAGGACAATCGAGAGATTAGGGGTTCCAGCAGGATCAGAGGGGTGCCCATGGATGGGTGGCCAGGGATGGCTGGGCCCACAAGGTCTCTGGCATGGACATCCCTAAAGCTTCCAGCCTGCAACAAGTTCTCCAGGTGCTTATCTTTAATACTCATTAACCTGACGTATCAGCTATGGGAGCTGACAGAGGGACTTCCCCTGTTGTGGAGTTGAGTTATACATCGACCTGTTTTTTAAATGAGGCTTTCAAGGGGTGCACCTGGGGAAGGTAATAATTAAATGGCCTGGGAAATAGCGATTTAAGATACGATACAATAGAACTTTATTCATCCCCGGAGGGAAATTGGTCTGCCAACAGCCATAACATACAACAAGGTACACTAAGACTTAAAATTAAAATTAAATTAAAAGTGAAATAAAAGAAAAAGACAAGCGACTGTTGTCTGACTGCCATGTGCACCGCGCCTTCACCGGAACGAACGAAAACAAACAAACAAACAAACAAACACAGACTTATCCCCTGGGCAGAGGTTTCTAAACTAGAGTGCCCCCCTCCCCCACACCGTGTCCCCCTTCGTTCTCCTGGAGCCTGGAGGTCGATTTAAAAAAAAAAACTTATTCCAGGGGCGTATGAAGGGGAGCTTAAAATCAGAGTGTAATTTTACATGAAATGATTTAAGCTAAATAGAAAACAAAATTATTTAAATCTGATGGCACAGTGGCAGCAGAGTTGTGCAGCGGTAGAATTACTGCATTACAGCGCCGATGACGTGGCTTCAATCCTGACAACAGGAACGCAGTTTGTACAATCTCCCTATGACCATGTGGGTATTCCCATGTGCTCCAGTTTCCTCCCACATCCCAAAGACGCGCAGGTTTGTAGATTTATTGGTTTCTGTAAATTGTCCTTAGTGTGTAGAATAGAACTAGTGTATGAGTGTTTGCTGGTTGGCATGGACTTGGCAGGCCACAGGACCTGTTTCCACACTATAGCTCTAAACTAAACTAAACGGAAATCTCTTTGTTCAAAGTTAATCTACCTGCTTGGCAGAAAACCAATGGAGTAATGGGCCTGTCCCACTTAGGCGATTTTTCAGGCGACTGCCGGTGACTGTCAAGTTGCTGGCAGTCGCCTGAAAAACCGGCAACTGGAATGGCGACTGTCAGAGTGGAACACACACACATCGCTTCCTTCACCAGCCCGAAATGTAGGCGGGGGACAGGGCAAGCGGAGGGAGCCCTTGATGAGTGAAATTCACATGGTGCAAAGCCATGGTGATACAGACACACACCGCGATGAACAGGAAGGTTGGCGCTGTAATTTAAAAAAGCTAAAAAGCACAGTGCTTTAAAAGAGGGGGGAGAAGGGGGAGATGGGGGGGGAGAAGGAGTGGAGACAACTTTTAAGAAGCCAGAGATACACGACTGTGAAACTTGGTGGACATTAACATTACCGGTTGTTAATCCTTGGTTCTGAAAACTACTACTTTTTATTTTCCCAATGAGCCAATGAAATTCACCGATCAGCACCAGCTACAACCTACGAGAACCTAAGAGAACCTTCGACCTCCTGGCAACCCACTAGGACCTCCTGGCGACCCACCTACGGCTCAAGAATTCTCGCTACTCTCCATGGCGGCTTCATTCTAGTCGCCGCTAATTTTTCAACATGTTGGAAAATTCACGGCGACCATAATGAGGCCGCGACCAGTTCCCAGAATGCTGGAACTCCTCACGACTATGAAGGCGACCATCCGGCAACCACCCGCGAACATGTGGCGACCATGTGGCGACTGCATAGTCTCCTGCAGTTGCCTAAAAAGTCGCCTAAGTGGGACAGGCCCATTAGATCATGCCCTGTGCTTTTAGAAATGGTCTGATTTTCCTTTCCTTTGACTTTGGGTACAAATATGAGTCCAGACTGATCCTTTCAATTTCTGCCATATAATAAGGTCAAGACACCTCTTTCATTCACAAAATAAATCTTACTAACCTTGTAAGTGGTGTATTAACTATAAAACTAATTTTATTTTTCAGTTGAGCCAGAATTTAAATACATTGCAAATATGCATGGCAATGAAGCATTGGGAAGAGAGATGTTGATCTATCTCGCACAGTATTTGTGTTCTGAGTATTTAAGTGGAAACCAAAGGGTACAGACTTTAATCAATAATACCAGGATCCATCTTCTACCTTCTATGAATCCTGATGGATATGAAATAGCATCTGAAGAGGTATGGTTATTTTGTAGGCTCCTCGTAACACGAATACCAACCGATATCTTATGGAATTGCTCACGAGAAATTGATTATATCATGTGGAGCAGATTATACTGTTAAAACTATGTCTGAAGGTGTCTCTTGTTGCACCAATCCTCGCACTGTTCTATTAAATGTAACTTTCTTTACCTTGAATTAATTCCTCCCTGTTTCCCAACACCACCTCACAGCAGCTTCCCATAATTATCCATTCCATACTTACATCTGGAAAACAGAAAGTGCTGGAGTAACTTAGCAGGTCAGGCAGCTTCTCTGGAGGACACGGAGAGGAGATGGTACGGGCCAGGATCTTTCTTCAGACCCAAACTGTAATGTTACCTATCTATGTCCTCCAATGATGCTGCCTGTTCCATTGTGTTCTTTCAGAAAGCATTTGATAAGGTCCCACATAGGAGATTAGTGGGCAAAATTAGGGCACATGGTATTGGGGGTAGAGTGCTGACATGGATAGAAAATTGGTTGGCAGACAGGAAACAAAGATTAGGGATTAACGGGTCCCTTTCAGAATGGCAGGCAGTGACTAGTGGGGTACTGCAAGGCTCGGTGCTGGGTCCGCTGCTATTTATAATATACATCAATGATTTGGATGAAGAGATTCTAAGTAACATTAGCAAATTTGCAGATGACACAAAGCTGGGTGCCAGTGTGAACTATGAGGAGGATGCTATGAGAATGCAGGGTGACTTGGACAGGTTGGGGGAGTGGGCAGATGCATGACAGATGAAGTTTAATGTGGATAAATGTGAGGTTATCCACTTTGATAGCAAAAACAGGAAGGCAGATTGCTATCTAAATGGCGTCGTTGGGAAAAGAGGAAGTACAACGGGGTCTGGGGGTCCTTGTTCATCAGTCTATGAAAGTAAGCATGCAGGTACAGCAGGCAGTGAAGAAAGCGAATGGCATGTTGGCCTTTATTACAAGAGGAGTCGAGTATAGGAGCAAAGAGGTCCTTCTGCAGTTGTACAGAGCCCTAGTCAGACCACACCTGGAGTATTGTGTGCAGTTTTGGTCCCCTAATTTGAGGAAGGACATTCTTGCTATTAAGGGAGTGCAGCGTAGGTTTACAAGGTTAATTCCCGGGATGGCAGGACTGTCATATGCTGAGATAATGGAGCGGCTGGGCTTGTACACTCTGCAGTTTCGAAGGATGAGAGGGAATCTTATTGAAACATATAAGATTGTTAAGGGTTTGGACACGCTTGAGGCAGGAAACATGTTCCAGATGTTGGGGGAGTCCAGAACCAGGGGCCGCAGTTTAAGAATAAGGGGTAAGTCATTTAGAACAGAGACGAGGAAACACTTTTTCTCACAGAGAGTTGTGAGTCTGTGGAATTCTCTGCCTCAGTGGAGGCCGGTTCTCTGGATACTTTCAAGAGAGAGCTAGATAGGGCTCTTAAAGATAGCGGAATCAGGGGATATGGGGAGAAGGCAGGAACGGGATACTGATTGGGGATGATCAGCCAAGATCACATTGAATGGCGGTGCTGGCTTGAAGGGCCGAATGGCCTACTCCTGCACCTATTGTCTATTGTCTATTGTCTAAAGTGTTATTTTTTTGTAAACCAACACTTCCTTGTGTCTCACGTATGTCAGGATGTCTTCTGATTTCACCTCACAACACATTCTAGATGTATACCCTTAACTATCTCCTCTTCCCTCTGATGTACACTCCTGCACACTCTCCAAATGACCTGTTGCCTCTCAATGAGTTTCTGAAGCAATAGTTCAATGTGTCCTTATTTCTCCACCCTCCCACCTCTCTGATCTAACTCCTAAAGTAAAAATCCAAAAGCTCCTTGTGTCTGTCGCATAGATTGATTAATTTTTAATACAAACCAATAACTCCTGCTTTCTTTTCCTGATACACGTATTCAACTTAAAATATTCATGACTCAATTACCCCCCTGCTGAATTAACATCTATCTTCTTTGAAGCAGACATTTATGGTGCCAATTAAAATATATTTCTATTCACTCCCAAAACTACTTGGATATATGCTTCTATAGGATCTTCATCACACTTTCTCTGTTTTACCTGCTTGTTGAATCTCTTTTTAACCACCTTTTTAGTTGGTGAAGAACTCTCCTCCAATATTGGATATAGAACTCATGACTCACTTTTCTCTTCACTTTCCAAATATATATAATTTCCTCCCTCATTTGTTCTTTCACAGCTCCTGTTATCATATCTCATTGTGTATTTTTAATCGGTGCAAATAGCGATTCACCTATGTGAGAGAGAGAAGTTAGACACAAAATGCTGGAGTAACTCAGCGGGACAGGCAACATCTCTGGAGAGAAGGAATGGGTGACGGGTCGAGACCCTTCTTCAGACTCAAGAAAGCGAAGCTGCTGCCTGAGGGGAGAGTGGTCAGCTGGGAGTGCATTGGGGGCGTGAGACCGAGCCCCCCCCACGCAATAGTGATAGTCATACAGAGTGGAAATAGGCTCTTCGGCCCAACTTGCCCATGCCAACCAACGTGGCCCATCTACACTAGTCCCACCTGCCTGCATCACTGATGACTATGAAAACTTAGATACATAGACAATAAGTGCAGGAGTAGGCCATTCGGCCCTTCGAGCCAGCACCGCCATTCAATACGATCATGAGTGGTCATCCAAAATACCCCGTTCCAGCTTACTTCCCATATCCCATGATTCCGTTAGCCCTAAGAGCTATATCTGACTCTATCTTGATGCACCTATCTAACATAGCATGCAGTATGAAACTATGGTCTTGAGTGCTTGCGACTATTCATCTACTTCATGTCTCTGCTTTGTTAACCCCTGCTATCCCGAGTTTGCAGCCACTTGTTACCATTTTATTCCCATTGATCTACCAAAGCACAACACAACAACTAGAAACAGCACTTTTTCTTTCAGTTAGAATGCCTTGGGATCTAATCTTTGATCGGATAAATTCCTCCAAACATTTTCACCTAAAAATGTGCAAACAAAATGAAAAATACACTTTTTTTTAAAGGAAAAAAACCTTGAAATGCCGCTTAACTTGGAGTGGCATAATAGTGCAGCTAATAGAGGTGCTGCCTGACAGCTTCAGTGACCCATGTTCAGTGCTGAGTTTGTGGAGTTTGCATGATACCCCTGTTACCAAGTAGAATTAGTGTAGGTGGGTCAGAGTGGACTTCATGGGAATCACGGGAAGGTCAACGTTTTAATTTCTGTAAACTATAAGACAAACCTAGGGAGCCTAGCAATCAAATTTCTGTTTCTACTTTTTGTATTAATAATATCCAGTCTAACTATAGATACTATTTGCTCTTGGCCGTGAGTGATGGTGATGTGGTGGAATGGGATGGGTTTGCTGCTCGGGAGCGGAGAGGGAGTGGTAGATGGAGTTGGGGTCATGGAATCGTAGAGTCGTTGAGTCATACAGCTTGGAAACAGGTCCGTTGGCCCAACTTGCCCACACCGACCAACTGCATTTGCACATTTGCAAACATCTGCACTTGTCCCACCTGCCTGCATTTCTCCCATATCCCACTAAACCTATCCTATCCATGCACCTATCTGAATGCTTCTTAAGTTTTGCAAGTGTTGGTGTTTTGTGCAACAGTCCTCTGTGGGAGCTGACTTGATACACTGCACAGAAGATGGACACAAAATGCTGAAGTAACTCAGCAGAACAGGCAGCATCTCTGGAGAGAAGGAATGGGTGACGTTTTAGATCGAGACCCTTCTTCAGACATCTGCAGTTCCTTCCTGCACTGGTACACTGCACTTTTGGTGTTGACCTGCTCTTTCTTTTGTCTCTCAAGCACCTGGACCAGTGAACTATCCGCCAGGTTTTCATGCTTTGTTGCCATGTATCTCATCACCTACAATTACAGCAATGTGCATTTCCTTGCAAGCTTTGCCAATTGCGATGCCATTTAACCGTCTCTTCTTTATTTGCCGACGAGCTAATTGGTAATTCTGTTTTGTTCCCTCTCCATACATTTGTTTTATTACTTCTTCCTTTAAATGTTATCCTACTGTAATAACCCCCAGTGATAGCAAAATATCCACACATAATGTAATGAATATGATATATTTGCTAGTATTATTTATGATTAATATATTACTGTTGTTAATATATTTACTATTATAATTAATGTAAGTTGGCTGCTTATTAACATGTTAGCTGTGTAGAACATAATTCTGAGTTTTTGGCAGAACAAATGTCTGAACAAAACTCTCCCCTCATCAAACATTTTCATCACGTCTTCAAAACTCTCAATCACTTTCTTGAGTCACAAAATATACTGACAGACCAGACCAAATAATATGATCCATAGACTGTTTTGAATGTTTTGTTATTTTTGTACATTCTTTCAATAATGTGTAACAATTTATATCTGTATTAGATTTTACATGCATTTGCAATTATTGTGTTCTGCCCTTAGAGTTGCATTAAGAAGTTGAATGTCTACCCTGCACATGCAAATATGAAGGGCGATATAAAATTCAATTTCACAGCATGTTTTCGATTTTGCATTTGAATATTATTTGATTACTTTGTATGTGCCCCATGGGCTTGTGCAGTGGTATCAGTAAGTGTGCATTGCTCATCTTGACTTCACTTGTGTAACAGTGAATGCCACAGCATGGTGAGCTGAAACTGGACTTGCATTTATAGCAGCTGGCCTTACCAGAGTGGGCACAAGGGTGGAACAGCTGCAGCCAGCCAGCTACTTTCAGATTGCTGCATGCAACAGGTTTTCATAGTCACTCATCAGTCTCGGACTCACGCCACCATCCACATCCAGGCCACTATCATCCATGTGGTGGTCAAAGAGAATAGCGTAGTTGGGGAACAGACGCTTGTTCTCCGCAGCAAAGACAGAGTCATGGCTGTGTAACCTGGGGATAAGGACATTTCTTCTGGGTTTATGGAGAACGAAATGGAAAGGGAGTATCCAGTTGTTGTGGTCCATGTAAACACTAATGACAAAGATAAGACTAGATAGGAAGTTCTGCAGAAGAATCATGGACAACCTGGGACAAAACTGAAACCCCATGCCACCCAGATGATAATCACTGGATTATTATCTGAGTCTGGATTATTATCTGAGTCACTTGCAAACTGGAATAGGATAAATAAGATTAAAGAAATATACTTGTGGATCAATGGAGGTATGGGAGATTGGTTCGAATGTCAACCAAAGGTCTGAATTCTAGAGGGGGTAATAAGGATGACTGTCCTCAATATCGTGACAGTATGGACTAAGTGTAACATCAGGCGTCCTGTTAAAATTGTACTCAGTTAAAATCGATGAGAAAGGAATCCACTGGAAGCAGTCATACACAGCATAAAGATGGATGCTTATCTTGTTGCAGACCAATTCTCTTTACCTCAGGAGGGATTGATTTCTCATGGCATTGACAAGGGCATTTACCAACCTCATCGGTTTTACTCGTGGCATCCCATGGACAGAAGTAGAGATGGTCACTAACTGCTTAATATGCAATTCCATTTGCAACTCTGCTAATAATAAAGCAGTCCATGCTTGTATACTGCAACACCTGTGTATAATTCAGGAATGGGCATTTAAGTCACAATTAAGATTCATGCTGCAAAAGTGACTATAACCATTGAGCAAGAGAGAGTTTCATTATTCAATTTTCCATTTTCCATATTTAATTATTCCATATTCCATTTGGTGAATCTATCATCACCTAATTGCTCACCACGAGGTTACCATTGACAATAATATTATCTGGATAGTCACATAACCATGAAAGCAGGTTGGAGGTTGCATATCAAGATTCCTAAAGTCTATCTGACACTTAAAATACTTTCCATTTAACTTTACAAGTGCAATGCTAACAATCAATAAGCTCACAATTCCTAACCATTTCCTTGAATATTCATACATACATACATATACGGACGCAATGTTTTCACATTGGTTATCATCTAGAAAATGCCCATCAACTATTCACCAGCCCCTCTTCAACAGCATCTGCCAAGCCTATAACCTCTAACACCTTGAAGGACAAGGACAGTAGGCAGACATGAATAGAAACAATCTATAAAGTTTAACATTTTATAAATGAAATGCTGCCAGTGGAATTTGTAAAATGATGTGAATAACATCATCATAGAGATATGAGCATCTTGTGACACGAGGAACTGCAGTTGCTGGAATCTTCAGCAAAACACAAAGTGCTGGAGGAACACAGAGAGTCGGGTAGCATCTGTGGGAATGGACAGGTGATGATTCAGTCTGAACAAGGGTCCCGATTCAAAACGTTGCCAGTCCATTCCCTCCACAGATGCTGCCTGACCCATTCAATTCCTCCAGCACTTTGTGTTTTGAAATGAGCAATAAGTTTGACCGAATAAAGGTTTGGTGGCACGATGGAATTGTTGTCATATTTAGTGACAACCTCGTTATCTTCATTTATCAATCTCACCATTGTTGTTATATAGATAACACAGAATACATAAAAACAGAACGTCACATTATGAGGCACTAAAGCATTTATTAGAAGTGTTTTTAATGATGGATGGTGGAGTGCAATTGTGCAGTGTTAACCCAAAGTGAGAGACTTGTTAATGATGACTTTAATGGAGTAAGGTATGAACATGAGCTTTTGTAGCAAATTGAATTTACTATTATAGGATGGAATAATCATATAGATAGCAACAACAAATTGGTTGAAAAGGATTTGCATTTTATTATGCATTCTGTTTTTTAAAAATATATTAATAATTAGATGGGTCTGCTTTTATTTTTATATTAAAACTATAATGAACTGCTGCTGCTGTGAGCTTTCCAATTCTGGCAAAGTCCATAATTCCATCAAGAGGGATGGATAATGTTCAAGGAGGATTATTTTTTAATGATGACATGAATAAGAATTTTATACCTGAATGAGGAGACAAAGGATGGAAAAGTAGAAGCCAGGGAGAACTGGAAAAAGTCTAGGCAGGATTTAGCTTGGATTTAAGGCACGGCATTTTGTATGACCTGAAATTTATGGAGGACAAGGAAGGAAAAGAACAATCAGCAGATCACTTCAATGAATAACATGGTTCAATGAATATTAATTCCAATTCCCCTTCCCATTCCCACACTAATCGTTTCGCTGAATACCTTCGCTCAGTCCTCCTGGGCCTACGTGATCTCCTGGTTGTTAAACACTTTAACTCCCCCACCCATTCCAAACAGACCTTTCTGTCCTAGGCTTCCTCCATTGTCAGAGTGAGGCCAAATGCAAATTGGAGGAACAGCACCTCATATTTTGCATGGGCAGCTTAAAACCCAGGGGTATGAATATTGATTACTCTAACTTTATGTAAACCCTGTGCTCACTCTCTCTCCATCCCTCCCCCACCCAAGTCATACCAGGTTCCTGTTCTCACCCAACAAACAGCTAACAACGGCCTGTTTTGTTTATCATTGTTACTTTTTTGCATAATTTTAATTCATTTGTTCTATATCTCTCTACATCATCGTCTATGACTCTCAATCTGAAGAAGGGTCTCGACCTGAAACGTCACCCATTCTTTCTGCCTGTCCCACTGAGTTACTCCAGCATTTTGTGTCTATCTTCGGTTTAAACCATCATCTGCAGTTCCTTCCTACACATTACAATTAATGAAACTTATTTATCTCTAGCCCAAGCAAATATGCCCAAGCAAATATTTATGTGTTTTTTTCAATAATGCAGGGTCCCGGGTACAATGGATGGACTACTGGAAGATCGAATATTCAAAGCCTTGACCTGAACAGAAATTTTCCAGATCTAACAACACAGTTTCATCGAGAAAGAAGAAGAAGGGGAAGTCGTATTGATCATATCCCAATTCCAAGGTCATACTGGAATGGTAAGGTATGAGCTGTTAACAAAAAATAGACCTATTCTGTTACATTTAATGATGAATTGTATTTTCATTCATCGGACAAAATCAAAGGTTCAAAGGGTGTACTAATTAAGGTACAGTGATACTTGATTTACCATACAGCCATACTGAAAAAAGCACCAAGACACACAACTACATAAAAGTCAACATAAACCACAGTGGGTTCCCCACATTCTTCACTGTGATGGAAGGCAATAAAGTCTAATCTTCTTCACTCTTTATTCTCCCCCAGACGGGGCAGTCGAACCATCCGCAGTCGGGGCGATCGAAGCTCCCGCAGCCGGCGAACGAAGTCCCCGTCTCGGGGCAGTCTATGCTCCCAAATTTGGTTCCTAACCAGATACTGCTAGATACTGCTTTCATTTACTGCTGCTAAGTTGCTTGTAAAGCCTGCAGGGGCTTTTATTTTCCATCTTTTACTTACAAGTCAAAAATCAAGAGTTTTTAATTGCCCTATGCAATGGAACAAGTGAAATTCTTACTTGCTACAGCTTTACAGGCACATTAAATGCAACAGCACAAATAAATAAACAATAAATTAGGAAAGTAAGAATCTTTACTTATCCATGACATTTGTGCAATGATGACCTCAAATTTCTGTGATCAATGCACTGTGGGTTATATATAGACCGCACATTAGCATTTTACAGATGGGAGTTGGAAAACGGAGCATATTGGCTAGTTATCTTAACATTTGTCATTGAGTAGATGCTGGAGTTCATAATTTTGAAAGAAATAGAAGGGCATTTAGAAAATCCACAGGATTAGGAAGTTTCAAAATAAATATTTTTATGGGAAATGAGCTTAACACATTTGAACTTTGAAGATATATAAAAGGGATTTGTATATTTGGATTTCCAAAAGATGTTCGATATACTTTCAAATAAAAGGGTGTTGAATAAGTTAGTAATATATTACAATGGCTGGAGATAAAGTGACAGGGAATGGAGAATGGGAATGAATGCAAAAAGAGCTGGAAAAAATCTCAACAGGTCAAGCAGCATCAATGGAAAGAAAATCCATCAACATTCTGGACCTGCAACACTCCATGAGAACTGGGTTTGCAGTTGGAAGGAAATTGGGAGGTGGCAGTGGTTGGAGAACAAAAGGAGTGTTGATGATAGGTTGATTTGATATGGCTTAATGGGAACAGTTATCAGCACATCAAGCAACTTTCAAATTATAATTTGTTGTTAATGCTGTGGTTTAGTTTAGTTTAGATATACAGCGTGCAAGCAGGCCCTTCGGCCAACTGAGTCTGCAATGACCAGCGATCCCCTCACACCAACACTATCCTACACACACTAGGGACAATTTACACAAACACCAAGCCAATGAACCTACATACCTGTACGTCTTTGGAGTGTGGGAGGAAACCGAAGTTCTCGGAGAAAACCCACACGGTCATGGGGAGAACGCACAAACTCCATACAGACAGCACCCATAGTTGGGATCGAACCCGGGTCTCCAGCGCTGCAAGTGCTGTAAGGCAGCAACTCTACCGCTGCACCAGCGTGTGCGCCCTGGTAGGTTGGTAGGAATTAACCAGCAGTCTAGACAGGGGCATAGAATACAGGGTCAAGAAACAGTGTGGAAACATGCCCTTCAGCCCAACTTGACAACACCGGCCAACATGTCCCAGCTACACTAGTCCCACCTGCCCGTGTTTGGTCCATATCCCTCCAAACCTGTCCTGTTCATGAGCATTAAAAAAAACTAGAAAATGGAAAATGCCAGAAAGCTAAGTAGGGCCGGCTGCATTTTCCATTTAGGGAATAGTTGTCAAGGACATAATGCAGAAAAGATTCTCCAGATTTGGTTGGAAAGGATGAAGTTGGGGCATGTAATACAAAAGGTACATATATTATTGTTACAAGGTTGGGTAATAAACAGATGGCAGGAGTTAGTGGTGAATGGTTGACCAGAGAACGATGAATAGTTCATTCCTCTGGGACTGCAGTTAAGTTTTGACCTATAATTTGGGGATGCAAGCCACAGTTTGTAAATTTACCGAAGACACAAAATTTGGCGGTATTGGTGGCAACACAAGTAGATAGAGTAGTAAAGAAGCTGTATGGTACGCTGGCCTTCATTGGTGAGGGCATTAATACAAGAGCCAGGAAGTCATGTTGCAGCCTTTGCAGGACTTTGTTTTGGCCACGCTTGGAATATAGTGTGCAGTTCTGGTCGTTCCATTATAGGAAGGATGTTGAGGCTTTGGTGAGGGTGCAGAAGAGGTTTAACAGAATGTTGCCTGGATTAGAAGGCATTACCAATCAGGAAATGGTGGGCAGACTTGGATTGTTTTCTCTGCAATATTGGAGGTTGAGGGAAGACCTGATAGAAGTTTATAAAATCATGAGAGACGTAGCGATGGTAGCCATTCACAACCTTTTTCCCAGGGTGGAAGTGTAAATGAACATAGAACAGACAACAGTACAACACAGGAGCAGGCCCTATGGCCCACAATGTCTGTGACAAAATGTAGACCAAGTCATCTGCCTGCACATAATCCCTATCCCCCATTGCTTGCATATCCATGTGCCTATCCAAACATCTCTTAAATTCCACTACGGTATTTGCCTCCACATATTTCCTATCATGGGGCAACAAGAACTGCATGTAATGCTCCAAATGCAGCCTAACCAGAGACCTTGGTGGATTAGATGGCATAGCTTTACGATGAGAGGGACAAAGTTTAAAGAGATGTGCAGGGCTTTTTTTATACAGATAGTGGTGGATCCCTGGAACACGCCTCCAGGTATGTCGATGAAGCAGATGAGATGGTGGTGTTTAAGGGATTTTTGACAAGGCGCATGGATATACAGGGAATGAAGGGATATTGATCATGTTTAAATTGGCATCATGATTAGTACTGTGTTGTACTGTTCTATATATTCTGAACATAATATAAACAGGCTGGTAGAATGGGAAGATACATAGATGATAACATTTAGTGCTGACATCTGCAGGGTGATACAATTTATTAGAACCAATGAGAAAAGGTAACATTGGACTAGGTATGTTACAAAACTTACCTTCAGTCGCGCTGTAATTCTGCCACTGGCCGTGTGCGCGATTTTGGCGCCTTTAAGGGGGGGGCGGGGTTAAAACGCGGTTTCTCCTCCCTTGTCCTGGAAATATTTTGTTGGAGTACAAACCTTCGCTGAGAAAATCGTTCCTACCGCCGTTTTGTGAATTTTTAAAAAAAATTAAATCGTCAATGTCAGCGCTAGAGTAATTTTAAAAGCAGCTCCTGAAGCGTCAACGCCAATAACGGGGACGGATTTCACACAATGGACAGGTAAACGAAAGTGCTTTCTTTAAATGTATAAAAGTGCTTCTTAAGAAGCCTTTAATTCACATTTTGTCATGCGACACGGTGATTTTATTCCCCGAATTAACGGCAGTATTTTTCATGCCAATACGGGGTTAAATTCACCGCAAATGAACGTTCCAAAAGATCGCGTTCCAGAAATTCTCACTCGCAAGATGAATTAAATCCCCATTAATTTACAGGTATTAAACATTCAATTCCTTCCATTTGGCCTGTAAATTCATGAAAATTAGATTTAAAAATTATGTTATATTGTGAATTATTGTGTGAATGTTATTTGGACACTTAGGCTATTTAAAAATGTTAATCTATTTAAGAAATTGATAGATGTTTAGATCTAGTAATTGAATTTTGTAATTAGCTACAATTAGGTAACTAACTAATTATATGCTTTACTTTCATGTCTTCGAAGTAAGATTGTTTCATATTTGTTTCCGAATGCTTCAATCTATAATACCTGAACATTTCTTTCAGTTACCATAATTTTTAAGAAAGTTATGGGCTTTTAACTGTCCTCGATCACAGCTTTTGTGTTAAGTCAATGGAAAAGCAATAGGGAACTAGATGCTAATTTCTGAGTATGATAATGGCCATAACTTTTTTAATACTGAAGATATGAAAGTGAATTAAGTGTCAAATTAAACTTCTTTTTATGCTTTATCTGATGGGATAAATTGCAGACTTTATTTTTTAAATCTCAAAATTTTGTAACATTGCTAATTGGACCATTTGAAAGGTGATACAGGAACAGATAAATCTGGTGTATAGGTGAATAAATCTTTCAACACGGCAGGAAACATTAAGAAAGTACTCAAAAAAGTGCACCTATGCTTTGGCTTTATGAATAGAGTACAAAAGTTATGGAGAAATGCTATTAAATACTGACCTGGCCTCAACTAGAATATGTAGTGTAATTCTGGTGACCACATTATCGGAAGGAAGTGAAGGCACTATGTCCAACAAAGATTTCTGAGAATGGTTCCTGGAATGAAGGACTGCAGATACAAGAAATGATTAGAGAGTCTGAGACCAATTTATTTGGTGAAGAGAAAGCTCAGTGACAATTTGATAGAATATATAAAAAGTGGACAGAACGGGGAGTGGAAAACTGTTATCCTTTGGTGGTTGGAGTTGAGGACGAGTTCACAGATATAATTTAAAGGGGAAGAGAATGAAAAGTGATGAGAGAAAACCTTTTTAACAGTGTGCGATTGGAATTTGGAATGAACTGGGCAGAGGTGTGATGGAGGAAGGTTAAATGGCAACCTTTCAGATGGAAATGGATAAATATATGGTATAGAAAAATCTGCAGAGTGATGGAGTGAATGCTGGTGAACAAAACTGTAGTTGCAGGAGAGGTCAGGTGGGGGGGAAAAATAGAACTCAACTACGTACATTGATTTTAATACTTTTTAGATACAAGAAAATTACAAGTACAAGGTGAGCAAATTTGATCGTGACCACAGACAAACAAGGAACCGAAGATGCTGGTTAACACAAAAAAAGAGAGAAAGTGCTGGAGCAACACAGTGGGTTAGATAGCATCTCTTGAGGACATGGATAGGTGATGTTTCAGGTTGGGACTCTTCTTCAGACTAATTGTTGGGGGGGAAGGGGGAATGAAAGCTGGAAGAGAAGTGGGGCAGAACAAAGAGTGGCAGGTGAGCGCAGGTGATCACAGTTGAGGGATTTATCGAAATGACCCCAGGCATGTGTGATACTAGTCCTCATAAGCCGGCGCTTATAAAATCAGAGCAGGAAGGTTTTAGTTGGGTTTTATAAGACACTAGACCAAGTGCAGACCCGTTGGGTCTGTTCCCCCAACCTGCAGTTGCGGGGGGGTGGGGGGCTGGGGGGGTGGCAGGCGGCGTCACACACACTAACTACCCCCCCACACACATGCTAACTACCCCCCTTGATATTATATTAATATTATTAATTTGCTCCTTTTACCCCATAACCGCCCTATCCACTGACGCATAGCCCCCAACTCGCAGACGCGTCTAGAGAGGGAGGGGGGGTAGAGAGTGAGGGCAGAGAGAGAATGGGGAGAGACAGAGAGAAAGGTGCAGAGACAGGGCAAGAGACTGAGGGAGAGGGGGATGGAGGAGAGGAGGAGAGGGAGGGTGGGTGATGGGGGGGAGGAGGGGTGAGAGAGGGGAGGAGAGAGAGGGAGAGAGGGGGGCTGAGAGAGGGGAAGGGAAGGAGGGAGAGAGGGGGTAGGGAGGGGGAGAGGTGGGGGGAAGGGGGAAGGGAGGGTGGGGAGGGAAGGGGGGGAGGGAAGGGGGTAGGGGAGGGGTGGAGGGGAGGGGGTTTAGGGGAGGGAGGGTGGGGAGGGCAGGGGGGGTGGGGAGAGGAAGGGGAAGAGAGGGGGAGGGAGAGAGAGAGAGAGAGAGATGGGGAGAGAGAGAGAGGGTGAGAGACAAAGGCAGCGAAATGCAACCGTGTGCGTCACGCATTCAGAATGTTCTGGAAATGAAGCTTGCACGTCTCATGCACGAAAGCTGTCGGCAGCTCTATGGAATTCAGGGGAGGAGCCTGCTGCGTCACACACACACTAACCAAACCCCCTCCCCCACACACACACACACACAGTGGGTCCGATCTAAGCTGTCAATAAAGACAGCAATTTTTTTTTTTACTCTTTGAAATTAAAAGTTAATGTTAAGAATTAGTGATGTTAAGTGAGAAATAATTAAATTCGATTCAATGAAAAACAATGGAATGAACAATAATTAGTGGTGTTAAATGAGAAATGAGAAATTCAATGCAATGAAAAAAGAAATAAACAATGTTAATCCACAGCGGGGGGGGGGGGGGGGGGGGCAGCAGCCAGGCTAGGGGGGTGGGGCCGGGCGGGGCCAGCAGGCAGGTGGGCCAGGAGCAAAGGCATTGTGAGGATAGCAGCTGGGCAACATTATTTTAAAAAAATGTCAGTTTGGTGATACATTTTAGTAAATATCTCGGGAAATAATTAATCAAATTTATAGAGGATTGGATTTTTTGAAATCATAAGGAAAATTTCTACCAGAAGATGTAAAAATTTCACTTTTATTGTAATGTCAGCAGCTGGGCAGCAGTCAGATTTTTTAAAAAGGTCAGATTGGTCAACAATTTTAATTAAAAAGTCAGGAAAATAATGTACCAAATGTACAGACCAGTGGATTTCTAAATTCACAAGGAAAGTCTCTACTGAAATATGTAATAATTTCCCTGTTTTGGCATCTGGTTTTCGAGGAGATACATTTCAAAGGCAAAATGACACCCACACACGCACACACGCACGCACGCACCCGCGCGCGCACACACACACACACACACACACACACACACACACACACACACACACACACACACACACACACACACACACACACACACACACACACACACACACACACACACACACACACACACACACACACACACACAGTTTGATAGATAGATAGATAGATAGATAGATAGATAGATAGATAGATAGATAGATAGAATAGATAGATAGATAGATAGATAGATAGATAGATAGATAGATAGATAGATAGATAGATAGATAGATAGATAGATATGATATGATTGTAGCGGCCAATGTTAGGAATATTTTGTGCAGATTTTGTTCCTGCAGTGGTGAAAGTTTGTGATTACTCAGCAGAGTTTGCAGAGGAGATTCACCAGTTTGTTGCATGAGATGGATTGTCCCAGTTACAAGGAGAGACTGGACAGGTTAGGTGTATCTTCCATTGAACAGAGAAGACTGAGCAGGAACCTGATTGCAGTCCATAACATTATGAAGACCATAGATAGGGTAGGCAGTTGTAAATCTTTCCTCCTAGCAGAGGTGCCTATAACTCGAGGCACAGGTAAGGAATAGGAAGTTTAGAGGTGGTGTAAAGAAGATTTTGTTCTCCCAGAGGGGGCTTAGAGTTTGGAATGCACTGCCTGAGAGAGTAATAGAGGCAGATAGTCTAACAACATTTGAGAAGTATGTGGATCTGCACTTAAAACACCAAGACATTGAGAGTATAAGATAAAGTTTTGTTCAATGGGATTGGTATAGATGAATACTTAATGGATAGTGGACCAAAGATGCTCTGCTTCATGAGTCCATGACTCTAAGATCCAGGCTTTTGCTGTTTCCCCCTGGCTGAAAGTTAATCTGCTGGAAATATACATTGTTGTGATTGTTTATGAAACAATGGAGTATTTAAACGTGACATTAACTTTCATTATATTCTATTTCCTTTGCAATATTTATAGGTAGCACCGGAGACACGGGCAGTGATAAAATGGTTGAAGAAAATACCTTTTGTTCTTTCTGCAAGCATGCATGGTGGAGATTTAGTGGCAAGTTATCCTTTTGATTTATCAAGACTTCCAACAGAAGACAAGTATTTTTCACCCACTCCAGATGAGCAGGTACTTTACTCACCATGTCTGCATAGTTCTTTGCTCTGAAGTAAATTGGTTGACATATTAATTGTTGCATTTATGATTCCAGATGTTCAAGTTGTTGGCTAAGACCTATGCTGATGCACATCCTGTCATGTCGGACACGTTAAAGCAAAGATGCGGAGGGACATTTGCTGAAGAAGGGGGCATCATAAATGGAGCACAGTGGTACAGTTTTGCTGGAGGTATGATGGCGCAGCGGTAGAGTTGCTGCCTTACAGCGCCAGAGACCCGGGTTCAATCCTGACTGCAGGTGCTGTCTATTCGGAGTTTGTACGTTCTCCCCGTGACAGTGTAGGTTTCCTCCCACATCTCCAAGATGTGCGGGTTTGTAAGTTTTGTAAGGCTTTGGTAAAATTGTAAAATTGTCCTAGTGTGTCACTAGTGTGTAGGATAGTGCTATTGTGATAGTACGGAGTGATCACTAGTTGGTACGGACTCATGGGCCGAAGGGCCTGTTTCTGCGCTGTAAGTCTAAACTAAACTAAACTATGGTAGAACAGTTCCATAGGTCCATGTAAAAAAATGGATGCGCAAGTTTCATGCATATTTCATTATGAATTAATACAATAAGTTGCTAGGTTACATGGACACTGTCATGGTATTTATATTGGATATTCAGCATCTGCAGAGTTTTTTATGTTCGCACATCAACCATCTTCACCAGTAGCCATCAAGCCTTCCCTTGAAGCCATCTGTAGACCCAGTGCGCATGATCTTCATTGTACGACAGCTTCAAGAGAAATACATGGAGCAGTACATCCAATCTATTTACATAGAATATAGGACAGTGCAGCACAAGAATATACCCTTAGGCCCACCACGTCTGTGCTGCACCTAATACCAAGACCAATTCTTATCTGCCAGCACATAAAACATATCCCGCCATTTCTTAAATATCCATGTGCCTAACTAAAATCTGTTTAAAAGCCACTATTATATCTGCCTCCTCCAGTACCCCTGGCAGTGTGTTTCGGGCACTTAACCCTCTGTCTAAAAAAAAACTTGCCACACATCTCCTTTCGACTTTTCCCCTCTCACCTTAAAGCTATGCCCTTTAATTTTCGATATTTCCTTCCTTGGGGAAAAGTTCTGACTGTCTGGCCTATCTATGCTTCTCATCATTTTATATACAGTAGACCCTGGTTTTAATGGGTTTTTTATAACGGATAATTTTACATCGGCTTTCGAGGCCATCCCTGGCTTACAAGGTGCTTCAGCGAGCCCTTCTTCACCCACTGCACGGTCCAGTTGATGGGGCTGTTGTTGCGGCTCACGTTGTAGCCCCTGGGGACAGCGCTTTCTTCAGGCCGCTGCCACCGACAGGATCCGCTCGGTCACCGTGCGGCTCCCTCCCCTCTCTCCAGCTAAGGCTTCCTTCTGTTGTCCATCGCTTTGCCCACTTGGTCTCTCTCCCCCTCCACCGCCTCCCACTCCTTCTTCTCACGTCACTTTGTACACACCCACAGTCACTATGGGTGTCCTATCAGTAGTGAAGGCCTGATGAAAGCGTCCTGTCGGGGGCCACAACGGTGAAGCCGCGTCAACCGGTGAAGAACAGCTCACTGGTTCAGACCAGCAGCATCGGCACCTAGTTTTAAGCTCAGACGACACAAAGTGCTGGAGTAACTCAGCAGGCTGAATCAGTTTGAAGAAGGGTCCGGATGTCACCCATGTTCTCCAGAGATGCTGCCTGACCCCTGAGTTACTTCAGCACTTTTTTGTCCTTTTGTATATTAACCATCATCTGCAGATCTTTGTTTCAACTACATACAATGATAATTCCTTACTCAGATACAGCAGTTAATCGTCAATAAGAGACACCATTGTCCATTTTGCAATTTCAGGGATGCAGGACTTTAACTATCTACACACGAACTGTTTTGAGATAACATTGGAGCTCGGCTGTGAAAAATATCCTGGTGATGAGGATCTCCAACCAGCCTGGCAAGAAAATAAAGAAGCGCTCTTGACCTACATGGAAATGGTAATTTTTAAAGGTTTCATTAATGAACCCTGTAAGAAGGTGGAGGAATTGATGGCCAAAAAAATAGTTTATTAATATCAATATTAACGCAATCTTTTTATTTACTTCGATTCTCTGCTGCTGCTACGAACGAGTTATTTTTTTAAATATATGTTTTTGTTATTACCTACTCATAACCTGCTGTGAAATCACCTTATTTACCTTCATTGTATCTGTGGTATGAATATGATAAGTATGTCTATTGTTATTGTCTTTAATTCTTGTTTTTGTGGGAATGTTGATGGAAAACTGATCATTTTGAGTTTTTATCATATGTCACACGGTAACCCTGGAAAATATGAAGATTGTTAACTATTTTCTCTCCAAATTATTCGTTTAATAAACAGATTGATTTAGAAATTCCATGGAGCTTCTCCATTTTCAAAATCAAAAGGGATAAATAGTTTAAGGTGAGTTGAAAGATAAGAAAGTAAGGTGAGAGGAATACAAATGTTTTATTGAATATATACAGAGATGCTGAAATTGGGCCTAGAAACTGCAGGTTTGTTTCGAGGCCTCTTGTTCAGAGGCACACTGCCATTGTCCAGAATGGTTGTTGTCCTGATCCTGCCAATGATGTTCATGGAGCCTTACCATGGATAACCATTGGTGGATAGTGTGCCACTTGAGTTAGAGTTGGTGTATGCCCTTCTAATATGCAATTTGGTTCACAATGGCATCAAAGGGGGGCCACGGTGGCACAGCGGTAGAGTTGCTGCCTTACAGCCCCGGAGATCCCAGTTCGATCCCGACTACGGGTGCTGTCTGTACGGGGTTTGTACGTTCTCCACGTTCTCCCCGTGATCTGCGTGGGTTTTCTCAGAGATCTTCGGTTTCCTCCCACATTACAAAGACGTACAGGTTTGTAGGTAAATTGGCTTGATATAAATGTCAATTGTCCCTAGTGTGTGTAGGATAGTGTTAACATGTGGGGATCGCTGGTCAGTGCGGACTCGGTGGGCTGAAGGGCCTGTTTCTGTGATGTATCTCTAAGCTAAACTAAAAGGATTCTAAGATAGACACAAAATGCTGGAGTAACTCAGCAGGACAGGCAGCATCTCTGGAGAGAAGGAATGGGTGACGTTTCGGGTCGAGACCTTTCTTCAGACTGATAAAAGGATTCTACATTGGCTAGAGGAGGGTGTGCCTTAGCTTTGCTCAGCTCTTTCTAGATGATGGGTGTGGGTGTTAGAGATTCATCAATACAACCCTTGGTATCAATATCAAGGTAGCAGTTTGGTATTTGTTATCAACCTGAAGAAGGATTCCAACCCAAAACATCATGCATCCTTTTTCCCAGAGATGTTGCCTGAGCCGCTGAATTGTTCCAGCACTTTGAGTCTATCCTTGGCATCTCTACATGAGGTCATCAGGGTTGTGTATTAGCTCTGACAATCTTCAGCTGCTTGACCAATGATTCCCTTCATCATAAGGTCAGAAGTGTCTGAGTCCACTGATGATTGTACTGTGTTCAATTCCACCGTAAGCCCTCAGAAAATGAATTTGTAACAAGGCCTAGACAATAGTTGGACACAGGGCATTAAGTGGAGAGTGACGTTCATGCTACCAATGTGCCGAGCAGTGACTACTTCCAATAAGGGAGAAACTAAACACCATCCTTTTACATTGAATGACATTATCATCATTGCATCTCCCACCATCAATAATCTTAGGGTCTCTATTGACTATCGTCTAGACCAGCCTTATAAATACTTTCGTAAAAAGACACATTCTGGAGCAGGACAGGCAGCACCTCTGGAGAACATGTACAGGTGACATTTCTGGACAGAACCATTCTTCTGAGTAATCCTGGTCCAGGGTGTGTGTGGGGGGGCGGGGGGCGGGGGGAATTGAGAAAGCTGGAAGAGAAGTGGGGGCTGGACAAAGTATGGCAAGTGATATAAGTGAGGAGGGACTTGATTGGCAGATGTTTGGACAAAGGTCTGAAAAGAAAAATCAGCGAGTCGAGATAAGGGTGGAAGATGAGCGAATTGTGAAGCCAGAGAGGAAGGTATATATAAGGAAAGGGTTGGGTAGAGAGGAAAGAGGAGAAATGGTAGCAAATCCAGGTGGGGCACAGGGAAGAGGGGCGGGGGTGGGGGTGAGGGGGAGTGTAAGGGGGTTGTTTCCAGGATATTTATAAAAAACTGGAGGATTCATTGTACATACCATTGTTGTATGTAATATCAATCACTTTCTAGAAAAAGTGCAATTCCAACAATGTTCATATGACTCAACATTGTCAGAACAATGCAGCCTACTCAATTAGTATTCCATCCGCCACCATAACCATTTATTTTCTTACTACCCGCACACTACAATACTCATCAAACTTACCTTCTGAACCTGAACCTTCTGAATTTGTAGTCGGCAGGGCAGTATTCTGCATATCGCCAGCTTGGGAGGTGTTACACTGATAACACCTCCCAAACCTCTGTCCTCTGCAACCAACCAGTGCAGCAGCATGGGAACACACCACTTGCACTTCTCTCCCCATGTCACATACCATCCTAAGTTGGCAGTGATGCCAAGGATGGACACAGTGCTGGAATAATTCAGCATCTCTGGGGAAAAGGATGGGTGATGTTACGGGTCGGAATTCTTCTTCAGATTGATACCAAATACCAAACTGATCACTGATCCTTTGTTATCATTGGGTCTAAATCCAGTAACTCCATACCCAACAGCACTGTGGCAGAACCCTGACCAAAATTTCTTCCGTGATTCAAGACCTCCAGCCTTTCAAGGGTAATTAGTGATGACCTTGCCACCAACACCCATAAATTCTCATGCACTCTCAGACAGATATGTTGATGAGAAAGTACAATGAGCTTCAGCAGCCCGCTCAAAACATCACCCGACCAATCAAAATAACCAAGGCACAGTTGAAATGTGAAGACTCTCATCAACTGAGAAATAGATCATTAATTGCAGTAGGGTCCAGGATTTCTCAGTTAGCCTCTGGTATGTGAAGTAAGCATGCAAGACCATGTCCTGGATTTCCCAATGGCCTTGACCCCAGTGGTCACTTGAAGGTCACTCCCGACAAGCGTGAACACAGCCATGCCCGACAACAGGCCTGGCTCGTGGAGAGGTTGCCGCCGAGCCCGGGCTCTGCTCCGTGAACCGGAGAGGGGGGAGACAGAGGACCGGTAAGCAGAATAGTGGCAGGAGATAGTGGAGGTCCAACAGCAACCTGGGACAGGGCCCAGTGGCCCGGCGAGCCACAGCTGTATCCCAACTGCAGGCACGGCTCACCCAGAGAGTGTAGGGCACCGAGCCCCAGCCGCTGGTCACCCCTTGGACCAGGGAATTGGAGAGGGGGTGGAAAGAGACGGCGACAGCGACAGATGCTGGACAAGGGGCCCGGTTGAGAACCAGGGGGCTTACCTTCCGCACCCTCAGGGTCGGCTGTGGGGTGCGGCCCTTGGGGAACAAGGGCTGAAGAGGGCCAGGAGTGGAGATGGACATCGGTTCACGGGATGACCAAAATGGAGGCGATGGCAGCAATGGGCCTTTGTGACCAGCTGCAGCTGGCACTGTAAAAAACGCCAAAATGGTGCCTCTTGCATGTGGATTCAGTGGGCTATTCTGTGCATACTGTGCTGACCAAGGATTGTGCTTATATACAGGAATAGTCTTGCTGAGTGTATAGAAAAAAATGTATTTCACTGTACCTGGTACACATGACAATAAAGAAACTATTGAACAGTGTATTAATGAAACATTTGGTGGGTGAGTTCCCAATTAAAATTCCTCCACAGGACCTCCATGTAAAGGATTGATATCGAGACATCGTTACTTTACTATCTTTATTCATACTGGACATTATACATTGCACTAGCTGTACGTGGTCTGTCACAGGAACTAGAGGGCGATCTGTGGGTGTGGAGGTTGTAGTTATACTTGTGATATGGGGAGTGGTTAGTGGGTGTGAGGTCACTATGTTAAAGGCACATGCATATCTCATCTACACTCCAGAAACTTTAGAATTATTCTTATTGGGCTGGAACTAATTTACACTACTATGTTGGTCTTGCAGGTGCACCAAGGAATAAAAGGCATTGTATTAGATGACAGAGGAAGAAAAATTAAAGGAGCACAAATCAAAGTTAGAGGCATCCGACATGACATCTTTTCAGGTAAAAATCATAAAGTGGGACAAGTTTTGCTTGCCATAGTAATTTAGTAATAATTAGTAATTTTATTTTATTGTCAATTCAAATAACGTAACAAGTAGTTACACAGAGGATTGAAATTGCGTTTCTCCATACTCCAATGTGCAAGTAATATTTATAACACAGACAGACAGTGTACCAATAAAACCAATAGACAATGGACAATAAAACCAATAGACAATGGACATATACATTATATAAAATATTCATTAATAAAAGGTGCAATATAGAAAAGTGCAAGTAGCATACTGCAGACATTGGGTTAAAGTTAATTTGACAGTCAGTTGGTCTTTGTGTAATGTTCATGGAATTTTCTTGAGTGTGTTGAGTAGTCTGATAGCCTGAGGGAAAAAGCTGTTTTTGAATCTTGTGGTTTTGCTCCGCATGCTGCGGTAGCGCTTGCCGGATGGTAGGAGGGTGAACAGTTTGTGTGCTGGGTGGGTGGTGTCTTTGATGATATTGGTTGCTCTCTTGCGACAGCGAGATGGGTATATGTCTTGAATTGCTGGTTGAGGTGATCTAGTGATCTTCTCCGCTGTCCTCACCACTCTCTGTAGGGCGTTCTGGTCAGCAGCAGAGCAACTGCCATACCAGACTGAGAGACTGCTGGTAAGAATGCTCTCAATGGCACCCCTGTAAAAAGTTGTGAGGGCAGAAGGGGGGAGGTCGGCTCTCCTCATCCGTCGAAGGAAGTAGAGGCGTTGCTGTGCTTTCTTGACTAGGGAGATGGTGTTGGTGGACCATGTCTGATCATCTGTGATGTTGGGCACTGCCTGCTACCAATGGTGTGATGCCCACACTTAATGTTAACAAAGAAAATAAAGACATATTTTTTACAGGGTTGCAATACTAACATATTCACAATTAAAACCCAATTAGATCCAAAATATTGAGACTCTGTACAGTGGCAAGGTCTTGCATGAGAGTGGTATTGTAGAGCAGAGTACAGGCATCGTTCCCTGAAAGTGATGCCACAGGTAAATAGGGTGGTAAAGAAGGCTTTTGGTTCATTGGCCTTCATTAGTCAGGGGACTGAGCATAGAGGTTGAACATTATGTTACAGTTGTACCAGACATTGGCAAGGCCGCATTTGGAGGATTGTATTCACATTTTAGTCACCTTGCCATAGAACATCATTATGCTGGAGAGAGTACAGAGGTTTTACGAAGATGTTACCAGGACTCGAGTGCCTGAGTTATAGGGAAAGTTTGGGCAGGCTATGATGCACAGGAGCTGAGCAGGTGATATTTTAGTCATGTATAAAACCGTGAGGGGAATAGATAAAGTGAAGGCACAGTCTTTTTCCCAGTGTAGGGGAATCAAGAATTATAGGACATAGGTTTTAGGTCAGAGAAGAAAGATTTAATAGGAACCTTGAGGGATAACATTTTCACTCAGAGGGTGGTGGGCAAATGGAACGAGCTGCCAGCGTAGGTAGCTGAAGCAGGTACTATAACAGCATTAAAAAGACACTTGGACAGGTACATGGATAGAAAAGGTTGATAAGGATATGGGTCAATCACAGGTAAATGGGACAAGCAGATAAAACGGATGAGTTGGACTGAAGAGCTGTTTCCGCACTGTGTGACCCTATGACTCTATGACATGTTAATGCTTTTTACTTCATTCATATGTTTGTTTTCTTCTTTTTGGCTTCAGTTGCTAATGGAGAGTATTGGAGACTGCTGCCATCAGGCACCTACTATGTGAGCGCATTTGCACGTGGTCACACACGGGTTTTGAAGAAAATCTATTTACCTGTCAAGATGGAAGGGGCTGGTCGTGTGGACTTCATTCTGCGTCGCCTGCAACCCGATATTGAAACTGAGTCCTTGGAGGAAGAAATGGATGAAATAGATCTGATCGAGCATCACGAGAGGACTGAGGGGAGATACGAAGATGAAGATGAATATTCACAAGAAGAGAAGCCTTGGTGGTGGTCCTTCTTTGCCAATATGGGACGGAGTTCGCCAGACTGGCTTTTAAGAACCATGTAATTGCTGCTGTGTGTATCATATTATATGGAGGGTACATCAGCAAGTTTGCATTAACCAGTACATCAGTGATTTCTACTTTAGTAAATCGCCTTATGATCTGGGATACAATATATTCTTTAATCTTTTAGTCTGGAGGAGCCAAATGCAATTATGTGCCCTTAACACAAGAGGGCATCATAGATCACAGTATTATGTAATAAACACTAACTCATAATGTCCAATGTATGCTTGCATATTATAGCACATGTTGCCTGAATCAAATGAAGGGGATTGGGGAGATACTTCATGTATGATTTTTTAAATTAAAATATATTTTCTCTCAAAATATTTAGCCTACGGTGCATTTTATTAATCTAGCCAAACAGATCATCTTGTTCCTATAGCATAATTTCACAATAGTAGTGGTGGAAGATTGCAAGCTTCACTTGGTCTGCCCTGTTTCGACGAATGCAATCAACCCGGTGTGCACAATCAAATAAGATCAAATAGAACAAGTTGTCCTACAACTTTAGGCTGTGCACATCATATGGCAGATGAAGAAGGAGATTTCACAATAGTAGAACTTCATTCTTAAAAGAAAAATAAACACAAGATGCTGGAATAATTCAACACTTTTTTAAATCTGTAAACCAGCATCTTCAGTCTGACAAAGGGTCTCAACCCAAAACGTCACCCATTCCTTCTCTCGAAATATGCTGCTTATCCCGCTGAGTTACTCCAGCATTTGGTGTCCATCTTTGATTTAAACCAGCATCTGCAGTTCTTTCCTACACATCTTCTGTTCCTGTGTCTCCATTCAGTTCGTTGTAACTGATTATAAAAGGGAATTGCAGAGACACTACTTCAACCAACTATAGACAGAATTAGAAATAATGAGACCACAATATAAGCAATAATTTTGTTGTTATGTGATTTTTAAAAGAAAGATGTAAAGCTTAGGCTCCTTCGCTCCATAGATGCTGCTGCACCCGCTGAGTTTCTCCAGCATTTTTGTGAAGCTTAGGCACTGGTTCATAAAGCTGGTTCATAAAGTGACAGAAAGCTGGCTGCAGGAATCAAGTTTTATGAGTGTTTGGTCATTCGTTTTCCTGCAGAAAGGGCTCTGCAAAGACTACAAACTGTTGATTTCCTTATTTCAAACAACTTTTGTCACAATTCTGTTGCTACTCGGTGTTTATTTACAAATCTTAGAAGTTTCAAAATAAATATGTACACCAGCATTGGAGGATACCAATGAATTGTTATCTGTAATTTTTTTACGAGGCGATACGATACGCTACGATAGAACTTTATTTATCCCAGGAGGGAAATTGATCTGCCAATAGTCATAAAATACATGAAACATGAAATTAAAGTGACGAGTGGAAAGGATTGGGGATGTGCAAAGATTGGGGGGAGGGGGGGGGGGGCAGATGGGGGGGAGGGAAGTCAGTCTACCCCATGACAGAAGGGGGTGGAGTGGTACAGTTTGATAGCCACAGGGAAGAAAGATCTCCTATGGCGTTCTGTGCTGCATCTTGGTGGATCCAAGTTACTGAAGGTTTAAGAAAGAACTGCAGATGCTGGTAAAATCGAAGGTAGACACAAAATGCTGGAGAAACTCAGCGGGTGAGGCAGCATCTATGGAGAGAAGGAATTGGCGACATTTCGGATCTCTCCACAGATGCTGCCTCACCTGTTGCTGAAGGAACTCCTCAGGTTGACCAGTGTGTCATGGAAGGGGGTGAGCTGTATTGTACAGGATGCTCTGCAGTTTGAGGAGCTTCCTCCCCTCCAAGACCACCATGAATCCAACTACCCCCCCCCCCCAGGACAGAGCCAGCCTTCCTCATGTTGGTCAATCCTATTGGCATCCGCGGCCTTTGCCCTGCTGCCCCAGCACATGACAGCGAAGAAGATGGCACTGGTGACGACCGATTGGTAGAACATCTGTAGCATAAAGTAGTCCCCATTCATGTGTTATTGAGCCAGGTCGTCTGACCTGTCTCGTGCTATGACAAGCCAATGCCTGACTGTAAAGAAAATGTTGAAAACTTTAATATTCCAATGACCATAAACCTCATGTCACTGATAAAAATTATTGATTAAATTCAATACTACAAATTTAGGGAACCATTCGCCAAGAAATTAGCCACACTTCATGATTTTACATTCATTTTTGCTGCTGTTACATTGTTGTTATGTTGTCTTGACGATAGTTTTATCTCGTACATGCTTTTCGTTAGGCAGCCTTTTGGGCTAGAGGCAAGAAGATGGAGCAAAAGACGCTGCCTAGAGGGTATTCTTAGTGGGGATTCACTGGGCATTTCGCACAGAGTCTGAGTTATTGAGATGAAATTAGGCCATTTGGCCCACCGAGTCTGTCCTGACCATCAAACACCCATTTACACTAATTCTATACAGTGACCATTTCATCATTGCCTTGCCTTTTCCAAATCACCAATTTAATATCATGATGCATGAGTCCTTAGTCAATTCTACAACTCATCTATACACTAGTGGCAATTTACAAAGGATTTGGCACTTTGCATTTATCCATTCTTGATTTTGAATGCAGCATCACCAATTTATCTCAGTTGGCAATGCATGGCTGAAGCAGGGGATCACGTCTTCCTGCATCATCTCTTTACCACAGGACAAATACTATAATGTAGCAGTAGATTTTCCACGTTTTTTTAAATTACTTCTAATGACCACCTCATCATTACCTTGCCTTCTCCAAATCGGCAATTTAATATCACAAGGCTTAAGTCCTTAGTGCCACATGGCCACCAACAAGTGCAGAACATGGAGCAGAAAAAAGAATGAGGGCAGGAGGTAAGGCCAAAACTAAAACTAAAACCAAAACCATCAGCATTTCAGAGTCCCTGCCACAGCCCTTACCTCCATATTTGCCCTTGGTTCAGACAGGAATTGTAGCTCATTCTTGTTTCAATAATAATATTTACAATTGGTGGGGCTTTGCTGCGTTAAATTGAGGAAAGAAAATAGTAAGATTAAATGAGAACTTACCAGTTTGAAGTTTGATCTTTATTTTATGAGGAGTTACGATGAGCGATTACGTGAAGAAGGCCGTCCAGGCACATGCGCGTCAATCTTCAAAGCAGCGGTGTGAAATCACAGATAACAGCAGTTGAACTAACATAGTAAGATTAGAGATGACTAGAACTACCAGATGATCTTTATGATACGAGGGTTGGGAGCGGAGGGCACGTAATCGCTCATCGTAACTCCTCATAAAATAAAGATCAAACTTCAAACTGGTAAGTTCTCATTTAATCTTACTATTTTACTTCGGAGTCACGTGAGTGACTACGTGAAGATTTTGAAGCTCTGTGATTTCATGCAGTGGAAAAACAAGTCCACACAAGCATGACTGCACAGAGCAGGGAAAACATTAATAATGCATACAGACATGACATAGATTTAAAACATGCTGATGCTGATAAATGAACTAATAATAATAATAGTAACCCCTCTCTTCCGGGGGGGAAACTATAAAATAGAACCTAAAATAGAGTTGGGAAATACCCCTGGTCTGGCAATGGGTTAAAATAAAATGTTTGGAAAACTCGTTCGTTAGACAATCCTGCAGTCGGCAGGATGTGGTCCAGAGGACCGTACATAACCCTTGCTGCTGATGTAGTAGCAGCCCTGGTTAGAAAATTAGTAATTACTCCTGTATAAGCCAGAACCCCGTTTTAAGCACCTCGAGGTGGTCTGAACTGATACCTTCTTATGAGGTTTTTAGTAACTAACTACATAGGTAGTATGAGAGCCTCCAAGGCTCTAGGTGACCTTGACGTAATGTTGTAAACCGAAGGTGCATGGGGTATGCCATGAGAACTAGTTTGAGACCTGACACCCCTGGGCTGCCCTGCTTAACTAAATCGTATACATGAAATATTATATTATTAGCAGGTATAATCATCCTGTCCAGTCATAATTTATGTAATGACTGGACCCGTTGCGCTGAGAACAGCGCCAAGGGGATAACTACCATGAGAGCCGAGCCAAAGATAGGGATATAGCTGGAGCCCCCTGGTGAAGTAGTGTTAACACAATGTCAATATCCCATACTTCCGTGTACTTGGTTCTGGGAGAACTTGTGTAAAGATATCCTTAATAAACTGGATATCAGAGGGTGAGACCCGACAGAGCGGGTCCCGCTCGCTGCAGCAAATATGATGAGAAAGCACATTCGGCACAGTTAATGGGACTATAACTTAATTTATTGTCAAGAGCCCATTGAAAATGAACTCTAAGACGTCAGTGTCCATGCCGTATTATATGTAACATAGCATTTAAACAGAACGCTTCCCATCTCCTGAAGAGGAAATGTACTGCTTTTTTGGTGCTATCCCTGCACTCTGCAGTGAGCACATACATGGATCGGTCTGACACCCTGAACTGCAGGAGCTGTCTTCTCAGATTCTGTAAGGCAATGAATTGATTAATCATGCAGAGGCTGGTTCCCCGAGTCCCAGGCTGAACCAGCAAAGTTTTATGTTTTGAAAACCCATATAAGCTTCTACTATAATTCCCAACATATGCGGGTAACCATGGCTACATAGGCCAGTCAGACAGTATGAAAAAACCCTGAAGCGGGATCTTGCTGAATTTATTGCAAGACCCGACTGATGAGGCAAAATGGAGCAACGACATAAAAGAACATTCCTCCCCATGTAGCGAGAATGTATCTCTCACCACTGTGATGCCACATTTCTTTACAACCGGTGAATGAGCCTGGATGCAAACATATCGATATTCGGTGTTCCATCGAGCATAATGTCATAAAATACTTTGTGATCCAACATCCATTCTGTGTTGTCATTGATTTCATGTGATGATACACCAGCGCCAAATAAGGTTGGGTAAATTATGACAGGATACTTTGGCTTGATTGCACCCATGTGACCAATATATGCCACCACCACAGTGTATCAACCTGGAACTGAGCATGCATATCCGCACAATAACCCTATAACCCATAGTATGCACCTAGTGTCTATAGGTAGTTGATATCAATATTTGAAGAATTGGTAATTCATGCAAATCCCATTCGCCTCCGTAACTAGAGATGGCATTCATAATTTCCCATCTTAGAGCACTAGCATCAGTCTGTAATAACTGAAGATTTATTGACCAAAACTACTGGAGCAATGCTGAATATTGTTCGTCCACCATTGTGACTTTGGTGGCTTCAGCTGGTAAAAGCATAGATCCGTTAACAATGACCTATATGGCACTTGAGAGGTTACTACTTTGCACGTTGAAATATCAGATAAAGCAAAGACCCAATCGCACAGCTGAAACATAGCTGCTATATTGCCAATTACACTTGATGAATAGAAGACTGCTTGATAACAAGGTTGTTACAGGTTTCTATTGATTCCAATCTCTTGCCCCAGGGTGGAGTCACAGATAATTAATAGTTAAAGATAAAACCGAATAATCAATAACTGTAGTTGGTATCAACTTAAATTTAACTGGAGGAACCTCAATTTCTCAAATATAGTTGCGGCTGAAACAGTTGATTTTAGCAAAACACAGCATTTAGAATATCATCCAGTTAAGCCATAACAAGTGTTTTTGAGCTCTGAGCAGTCCCAGCACCGGTTTAGTAATTTGGTGGATGACCTGGGAGCTGAAGTTAGCCCATTTGCAACTCATTAACTGTTATCATTGCCCCATCCAGTTAAATTCCAAATGTCTCATGGGAACCCTGTGAATGGGACCTGAATAGTATTCAAATTTGAAATCGATGCATGCCATAAAGATCCTAAGGAAATCATTTTGTTAGACAGTAAAGAAGTTCCATATACAGAAAAATCTATGTTGCACATCCTAGTTAAATCAATTTTAAACAGACATCCTCCATCTTTCACAATGAACAGGCCACGCCTGCCATAATTTCGTGCCTGCCTTGAATGACAACTCTGGCCAGATTCCCGAGCCTGTCTCGAAAGGTGATCCTGGCCATAATACTGGGCCCGCCTTGAAAGGCTACTCCGGCCATAATTCTGAGCCTGCCTTGAAAGACAACTCTTGCCAATTTCCGAGCTTGTCTCGGAAGGCAATCCTGGCCGTAATACTGAGCCTGCGTCGAAAGACACCTCTGGCCCCAATTCCAAGCCAAGCTTGGTACCCTAGTATACTGTGCAATAATAACCCAATCTCATGTTATCATTTTAGTATATAACTGATCTGAATCTCATGTTATCATTGTCATTTGTACAAAACAATTGTAAATATTACCAACTTGTAAATGGTCCACTACCCCATGTTTCGGAAGAACCAGACCCACCTACCTCCATGGTTACCGGTGGTCTATGGTAAGCCCAACGGCCCCTGATGTGGGTTCTATTCCCGTCCTTGATTGGAGAGTATGAATGGTTCTTGTATGTGGATTCCATATTTCCTGAGACCGGCTTGGACCTTGGCCTGAAAGGCCTCTGCCCAGCTTTCAAGCTGTGACCAGTTTCAGTGAACTGCTTACAGCCGATGAGGCGTGGGGTGTGTCGTCGCCATACCATGAAGCTTTGTTCATCATCGGTACCTTGATTAGGCCAACAGCTTTTGCTTCCTCATCCAGGTATACCTGTTAAATAAGTCTTACCTGAAGAGACGATTCGGCGGTTGGTTTCATATCCTCCAATGTCACCCCTGATAGCGCTGTTCACTGCCGGCACTTGTAGCATGAGGGTAACTTTGGCCCCTTCCGGGTATTCTGCCAACGGCTGGAACCAATTTATCCGGCAGTAACCCCTTCGCTTGCAAGTATTTCCTCGCACTCCCCTCCACAGAGAGGGAGATTTGTAGGCAGCCCTGAAAACAGATGCTGCCGCAGGCCCCTGAGGATACCTGCGCTGATATGGCCCCTCCAACGGACCTATATCATGATTGAGCATCACATTCATAGGCAGCCCTGAAAACAGGTGCTGCCGCAGGCCCTTGAGGATACCTGCGCTGACATGGACCCTCCTACGGACCTATATCAGGATTTTTGCTCTGAGTCAGACAGGAGCTGAACCCAAATGCTTCTCTCCTCAGTGAGGGAGACATTGTGCAGCCTTGTAACAGGTGCCGTTGCCGTGGCCCCCGAGGAGACCCACGATGATAACTCCCTCCTTTGGAGTATATCATTGTGGAGCACTTCTCCATCAGGTGCTCCATGTGGGTTTGAACGTTCAAAGACATTACCCATGAAGGAGGGGATCCTCTCCATCAGGAATCCTCCTGGCCCGACTCGTTTGAGTCAACGGGCCTCTTCCCTACGCTCCCCTCCTCAGAGAGGGAGATATAATTTTGTGGCTGCCCTCCAAGCGGAGTTAGAACAGATACAGGAGAATTATTAAAAATGCCCAAGGATATAAACGAGAGATTTTTCCATACTATCATAATCTTTATTCAACTAAAACTGTAGTACAACCAGAAGGAAAAGCAGATTTTTTACTAAAATGTAATTTAAAAGGTTGAGACTCAAACGATAGAGAATTATTAGAAAGGGAGATTACGATAAAGGATATTGAAGAGTCTATTGGCTCTTTAAAACATGGTAAAGCAGTAGGACCAGATGGTTTAGGCTCTGAATTCTATAAAAAAAATTATGACTTGCTCTCCCCACGTTTACAAAGGCTGTATGAGCATATCTATACTCAACAGAAACTTCCAGATACTTTAAATGAATCTATAATAACACTTATTCCTAAAGTTGATAAAGATCCGGAAGATCTGGGATCATATAGAGCAATTGCACTTTTAAATACAGATCAGAAAATATTAACTAAAATACTAGCGCATAGATTAAGTACAGTGATGAATAAATTAATACACCCTGACCAAACAGGCTTTATTCAGAAACGGTACTCATATTATAATCTAAGAAGATTATTTAATATTATATATTCTAAGAGAATTATTAATGAAGATCTAGCAATAATCTCACTTGACGCTGAAAAAGCTTTTGATCAGGTTGAATGGTCCTATTTATTTTCGGTGATGGAAAATATGCAGCTAGGGGAGAAATTCTGCACATGGATAAAACTGTTATATACAAACCCTACGGCTAGAATATTAACAAACCAAAGGTTGTCATCTAAATTCAGCCTATCTAGAGGTTGTAGACAAGGATGCCCGTTATCTCCATTATTATTTGCGCTTGCTATTGAGCCACTCGCAGAAAGAGTTAGGGGTCATCCGGAAATACATGGGTACATCACAAAGGATACAGTGAATAAAATTTCTCTATACGCAGATGATGTACTAATTTACATTACAAAACCAGAAATTAGTATTCCAAACTTATTAAAGCTAATAACCCAATTTGGTTCACTCTCAGCATACAGAATAAATTGGAATAAAAGTGAAATTATGCCAATAAGGGAACACAACAAACAGATAATATAACAATTTCCATTTGAAATAGTAAACGAAAAATTCAAATACCTAGGCATTTACGTAACTAAGATATATACATCATTATTTAAAGCAAATTTACCCCCATTACTGAACAAACTACATAAGAATATTCAATATTGGAAAACACTTCCTATCTCAATGGTTGGCAAAATTAATGCCATAAAAATGATTTTTTTTACCGCAAATATTATACCTTTTTCAGACAATTCCGATATATTTGTCATTTTTTTTTTTTTTAAATTTGGATTCCATTGTTAATGATTTTATCTGGGATTATAAGAATCATAGGATAAACAAAAGACATTTGTGTAAATCAAAAATAAATGGAGGCTTGGTTTTACCAAACTTTCTGTTTTATTTTTGGGCAGTTAATATTAAAAATATGAATTTCTGGTTGGAAGAAATAGATCAACAACCAGATTGGTTAAAAATGGAAAAGGAAGATTGTTTACCTTTTGATATCGGCTCGATATTATTTGCTACGTCTAAATTAAACAAAAACATTTATATGGAAAACCCTATAATATTTAGTGCTATACGAATTTGGAAACAATTAAAAAAGACATTAAAATTAGATAACTTATCACTTTCTTCCAATTGTGAATAACCCTTTGTTTAAACCCTCATGGTTGGACAGGGGTTTTACACAATGGAAGAATTATGGAATTAAAAATATGGGACAACTTTACAAGGAAGGCACTTTTCTTACATTTCAGGAGTTGCAACAGACTTATGGACTTCGAGGAAATGATTTTTTCAGATATCTTCAACTCAGAGATTATGTAAAATCGAATACTCAAAATTTTTGAATTAGAAATTCAGAAATTCTTGATGAATGTTGGAATAAACATCCTAATACAGAAAAATTAATATCTTATATATATAATATTTTATTAGACAGTGACATTCCATCGACGGACTTACACAGACAAACATGGGAAAAAGAATTAAATCAAATAATAACGAAAGATACTTGGGAAGAAAGTTTACAACAAATACATCAATGTTCATTAAATGCCAGACATTCTTTAATAGAATTTAAAGTAATACATAGGTTACATTATTCAAAAACAAAATTACATAAAATCTTTCAACATATCTCACCTATATGAGATAAATGTCAACATTTAGAAGCTAACTTATCTCATATGTTTGCAAACTGTATAAAAATTAAAAAATTCTGGGTAAATATTTTCAGTATAATATCTAAAGTGACCAGCACACAATTGGACCCGGATCCAAAATTAATAATACTCGGAACATTAGAATTAAATCAAACATTTACAACAACACAAAGAAACTTTATTGATTATAGTATAATAACGGGAAAAAAATTAATTCTAAAATTTTGGAAAGGCCCTATAACCCCCACAATCAAAATGTGGATTATAGAAATGACGGAGTCCTTAAATGTGGAAAGAATCAGATTTTCCCTGTTGGACAAACAGGAATTATTCGTTGGAACATGGTCTCCCTTTATTGATTATTTAAAGGGTCAGAATGGTTCAGCACAGGAACCTGACTAACACTCGGGCTAAAGAATGGATGAAATGTTATACTCTTAAATGTACGAATATATCTCGAACGAAGTTTTTTATCTTAATAAATGTTTCCATTCTTCTTTAACTATCTTTTTCTTTTCTGTTTTCTTTTTTTGTTTTTGTTTTTGTTTTTTGTTTTTTTTGTTTTTGTTTTTTGTTTTTTTCTTTCTCTTTTCTTTCTTTACTTCATCTATCTTTTTAGTTCTATCTAGTTTAAAAAAAAACAAAAAAAAGGCAAAAGGTATTGGAGACAATGTAATAATAATTGACAATATTATCAATTTAAAAATGTAAGACTGGTAATGATGATAATATGTTGTGTACTTATTTCCAATAAAAAATATTTTCAAAAAAAAAGAAAAAAAGAAAGACAACTCTTGCCAATTTCCGAGCTTGTCTCGGAAGGCAATCCTGGCCGTAATACTGAGCCTGCGTCGAAAGACAACTCTGGCCCCAATTCCAAGCCAAGCTTGGTACCCTAGTATACTGTGCAATAATAACCCAATCTCATGTTATCATTTTAGTATATAACTGATCTGAAACTCATGTTATCATTGTCATTTGTACAAAACAATTTTAAATGTTACCAACTTGTAAATGGTCCACTACCCCATGTTTCGGAAGAACCAGACCCACCTACCTCCATGGTTACCGATGGTCTATGGTAAGCCCAACGGCCCCTGATGTGGGTTCTATTCCCATCCTTGATTGGAGAGTATGAATGGTAGTTGTATGTGGATTCCATATTTCCTGAGACCGGCTTGGACCCTGGCCTGAAAGGCCTCTGCCCAGCTTTCAAGCTGTGACCAGTTTCAGTGAACTGCTTACAGCCGATGAGACGTGGGGTGTGTCGTCGCCATACCATGAAGCTTTGTTCGTCATCGGTACCTTGATTAGGCCAACAGCTTTTGCTTCCTCATCCAGGTATACCTGTTGGATAAGTCTTACCTGAAGAGACGATTCGGCGGTTGGTTTCATATCCTCCAATGTCACCCCTGATAGCGCTGTTCACTGCCGGCACTTGTAGCGTGAGGGTAACTTTGGCCCCTTCCGGGTATTCTGCCAACGGCTGGAACCAATTTATCCGGCAGTAACCCCTTCGCTTGCGAGTATTTCCTCGCACTCCCCTCCACAGAGAGGGAGATTCGTAGGCAGCCCTGAAAACAGGTGCTGCCGCAGGCCCCTGAGGATACCTGCGCTGATATGGCCCCTCCAACGGACCTATATCATGATTCAGCATCACATTCATAGGCAGCCCTGAAAACAGGTGCTGCCACAGGCCCTTGAGGATACCTGCGCTGACATGGACCCTCCTACGGACCTATATCAGGATTTTTGCTCTGAGTCAGACAGGAGCTGAACCCAAATGCTTCTCTCCTCAGAGAGGGAGACATTGTGCAGCCTTGTAACAGGTGCCGTTGCCGTGGCCCCCGAGGAGACCCGCGATGATAACTCCCTCCTTTGGAGTATATCATTGTGGAGCACCTCTCCATCAGGTGCTCCATGTGGGTTTGAACGTTCAAAGACGTTACCCATGAAGGAGGGGATCCTCTCCATCAAGAATCCTCCTGGCCCGACTCGTTTGAGTCAACGGGCCTCTTCCCTACGCTCCCCTCCTCAGAGAGGGAGATATAATTTCGTGGCTGCCCTCCAAGCGGGGTTGCCTAGGTGATACCGGCACCAGTCTGAAGTCACTGGCTCCACCGCCAGCGACTCGGAAGGCAAATTTGACCGCCGCCCGCTACCCGCACTTCCGCGTTCTCCGTAGCGGGTTCCCCGCGGTCCGTTTCCGGGATTCCCCGAGGTCATGACCGGCTTTCCCTGTGTTCCGTGACTGGGGTTCCCCGCGGTCCATAAAGGTTCCCCCGCGGCCGTCCGGACTTCGCCCCGAAATTCAGCAGGAAATCTCTGTAAGCAGAGAATCCTGCAAAAGAAAACATAACCTGGGAATAAGTTTAAAACTTACCTTGAGGTTTAAACTTACCGCTGGCAGGAGCAACGCACCTGCCAGTCCGACGTTGCGCAATGCGGTAGACGTAATGACGTGCATGCGCCTGGACGGCCTTCTTCACGTAGTCACTCACGTGACTCCGAAGTAAAATTGGTATTGGTTTATTATTGCCATGTGTACCAAGACACAGTGGAAAGTTGTTGTCCTCATGCTATCCAATTAAATCTGATAATGGTATGGATGAATACAATCAAGCCTTGGGCAAATACAACAGGTGGAGCAAAGAGAAAAATACCAGAGTGCAGAATATAGTTTTCCACATTATAACATGACAGTTTCAGATAAAAAGACCAATTTCTGCATTGATATGGGAGGTTAGATTGGGACTAGACCTTACCTTACGGGTGAGCCATTCAGAAGTCTGATAACAGAAGGGCAGAAGGGCAGAACTTCCTGAGTCTCGTGGAATGTGCTTTATTTAAATAAATTATACTAATTTCCAACAGGAATACCTCAAATTTATCCTTCTTCCAAGCCTATGCAACAGCCCCTCCCCTAAAGTTCAGAAGTAGTGTTTATTTACTGTAAAATTGTGGAAGGTGGAATGCTTTGGAGCCCGACTGAGATAGTTATGCTTGCCTTGGGCTGGTGGCACGTGGCACCAGCAAGGAGTCAGTTGTAGACAGGTGTGGCATCGGGAATGACGGTGGTGACCACACCAACACATGCAGTAGGATGAACTCACATGATATGTTTTACTTACAGTGACAAGAGAGCCCAAAACCGCATGGGGACTCTTTCCTCATCGTCAGGGTGCATATCTGGTGGCGCTGGCGATCTCGGGCTTGTCCTGGCAGCTCAATGCTTGTCTTAAGGAAGAGGCATAGTGATCTCAGGCGTCTCACTGCACCTTTGCCTCGGGAGAAGGCACTGGTGGTCCCAGGCATATTCTGGTGACTCAGCTTTGTGACTTGAAGACGTGGCGATGTCAGTTACTGGATTATCTTTACGGCTCAGTCTTTGCCTCTCTGTGTGTGTGTGTGCAGTCCCTCAGTGTTCATGGGCAGAAAGGGGCACTAGCATTTCAGGCTTGAAGCGTTGGCTGTCTAAAGCTTCTTTCTGGCAGTTTAGTCTTGATAACATGGTGGTGCTGATGGTCTCAGGTTTACCCCAGTGACTCAGTCTTCCTGGAACTTGCAACAACTAGCAGGCACATGCTATTTTCTCTCCTTTCCTCCCTCTTTTCTTTTTACCTTCTTCTTTCTTCTTCTCCCTCTAATGCTTCTTGCAGCAATTGTCTGGTAAGTTAGTTAAATATCTCTAGGCATCCAAGGGAAGGGGCACTGTCACACAGGAGAGGTAACTTTTAACACACAAAGGGTGGTGGGTGCATGGAACAAGCTGCCAGAGGAGGTAGTTGAGGCTGGGACTTTCTCAATGTTTATGAAATAGTTAGAAGGTACATGGAGAGGACAGGTTTGGAGGGATATGGGCCAAATGTGGGCAGGTGGGACTAGTGTAGCTGGGACATACATAGATACATAGATACATAGAAAATAGGTGCAGGAGTAGGCCATTCGGCCCTTCGAGCCTGCACCGCCATTCAATATGATCATGGCTGATCATCCAACTCAGTATCCCGTACCTGCCTTCTCTCCATACCCCCTGATCCCCTTAGCCACAAGGGCCACATCTAACTCCCTCTTAAATATAGCCAATGAACTGGCCTCAACTACCCTCTGTGGCAGAGAGTTCCAGAGATTCACCACTCTCTGTGTGAAAAAGTTTTTCCTCATCTCGGTCTTAAAGGATTTCCCCCTTATCCTTAAGCTGTGACCCCTTGTCCTGGACTTCCCTAACATCGGGAACAATCTTCCTGCATCTAGCCTGTCCAACCCCATAAGAATTTTGTACGTTTCTATAAGATCCCCTCTCAATCTCCTAAATTCAAGCGAGTATAAGCCAAGTCTATACAGTCTTTCTTCATATGAAAGTCCTGACATCCCAGGAATCAGTCTGGTGAACCTTCTCTGCACTCCCTCTATGGCTATAATGTCCTTCCTCAGATTTGGAGACCAAAACTGTACGCAATACTCCAGGTGTGGTCTCACCAAGACCCTGTACAACTGCAGTAGAACCTCCCTGCTCCTATACTCAAATCCTCTTGCTATGAAGGCGAACATACCATTCGTTTTCTTCACTGCCTGCTGCACCTGCATGCCTACTTTCAATGACTGGTGTACCATGATACCCAGGTCTCGCTGCATCTCCCCATTTCCTAATCGGCCACCATTTAGATAATAGTCTGCCTTCCCGTTTTTGCCACCAAAGTGGATAACCTCACATTTATCCACATTATACTGCATCTGCCAAACATTTGCCCACTCACCCAGCCTATCCAAGTCACCTTGCAGTCTCCTAACATCCTCCTCACAGCTAACACTGCCCCCCAGCTTAGTGTCATCCGCAAACTTGGAGATGTTGCTTTCAATTCCCTCATCCAGGTCATTAATATAAATTGTAAATAGCTGGGGTCCCAGCACTGAGCCTTGCGGTACCCCACTAGTCACTGCCTGCCATTGTGAAAAGGACCCGTTTACTCCTACTCTTTGCTTCCTGTTTGCCAGCCAGTTTTCTATCCACATCAATACTGAACCCCCAATACCGTGTGATTTAAGTTTGTATCCCAATCTCTTATGTGGTACCTTGTCGAAAGCCTTCTGAAAGTCTAGATACAACACATCCACTGGTTCTCCCCTATCCACTCTACTAGTTACATCCTCGAAAAATTCTATAAGATTCGTCAGACACGATTTACCTTTCGTAAATCCATGCTGACTTTGTCCAATGATTTCACCACTTTCCAAATGTGCTGCTATCCCATCTTTAATAACTGACTCTAGCAGTTTCCCCACTACCGATGTTAGACTAACTGGTCTGTAATTCCCCGTTTTCTCTCTCCCTCCCTTCTTAAAAAGTGGGGTTACGTTTGCTACCCTCCAATCCTCAGGAACTACTCCAGAATCTAAAGAGTTTTGAAAAATTATCACTAATGCATCCACTATTTCTGGAGCTACTTCCTTAAGTACTCTGGGATGCAGCCTATCTGGCCCTGGTGATTTATCGGCCTTTAATCCATTCAATTTACCCAACACCACTTCCCGACTAACCTGGATTTCACTGAGTTCCTCCATCTCCTTTGACCCGCGGCCCCCTGCTATTTCCGGCAGTTTATTTATGTCTTCCTTAGTGAAGACGGAACCAAAGTAGTTATTCAATTGGTCCGCCATAGCCTTGTTCCCCATGATCAATTCACCTGTTTCTGACTGCAAGGGACCTACATTTGTTTTTGTTTTTTTAATATTTTAATTTTATTAGAAGTAAGTACAATTGTATACAATCATATTTTCATAATACCTTTTATGTACAGCTTCTTATTTAAAAAAAAAATTGAAATAAAGAAGAAAAAAAAAAGTTAGATAATGAAAAATAGAAAAATGTGAGATATATAGTGTGTGATAAAGAAAAATAAAGAATGAAAAAAGAAAGTTGAGACATAGAAAATAGAAGAAAGAGAATAAAAGAAGAGAAGAGAAGAAAAGAAAATAGAAGGAGATCATTTATAATCTTGACCATCCACAGTCACAGATTAGCTTTTACACCTGTTTTGCACCATATGTTTCCAAAAAGACGACAAATGGAGACCAACTCGTTATGAATTGGTCAAATTTATCTATTAGGAGGAATCGCATTTCCTCAAGATGTGCGGTATCCAACATACTTGCAATCCACATTTTGAGCGTTGGTATTGGTGTATTTTTCCAAAATTTCAATATTAATTTTTTTGCTATTATTAAACCATAATTAAAAATTGACTTTTGAGATGAGCTCAATTTGTTCCCGTCTTCCATTATCCCAAATATAATCAATTCATTATTGGGTTCCATTTTTGTCTTAAATAGTTTTGTAAATATTTCGAAAATGTCACTCCAAAATCCATGAAGTTTTATACAAGAAACAAAAGAGTGTGTTATAGTTGCGTCTTGGGTTAAACATTTATCGCAAATGGGCGATATATTTGGATAAAATTTATTTAATCTTGTTTTTGAGTAATATAATCTATGTACAATTTTAAATTGGATTAGATTATGTCTTGCGTTAATCGAACACTTGTGAATGTATGTCAAATACTTTTCCCATGTAGCCTTCGTAATTTTTATCAATAATTCCCGTTCCCACTCTTCTCTAATTACCTCGGTCACAGGTAAATCTATATTTAAGATACTATTATATAAATATGATATTAATTTTTGTGTATCAGCTTTTATATTCATTACTTATTCTAGTAAATCAGGAGTTATTTTTTGATATACCTGTATGTATGTCTTCAAAAAATTACAAATCTGAAAATATTTAAAATAAAGAGTGTTTTTCAGTTTAAATTTTAATTGTAATTGTTGAAATGATAATAAATCTCCCATTTCATACATGTCCCCGATCCTTTTAATTCCTAAACTTTCCCATTGATTATATATTTTATCCATCATAGATGGTTTAAATAAAGGATTATTCGCTATCGGTGTTAACAATGATAGGTTTCTTAGTTTTAAGGATAATTTTATTTGTTTCCATATTCTTATTGTATCTTGTATAATTGGGTTTTTCTTAAATATTGTATTGTTCATTTTTTTCGGGGAGAAGAGGATTGTTCCTATATTACAAGGATAACAATCCTCTTTCTCCATTTTTATCCATTCTGTCTGTTGAGTTGAACTATCCAACCAGTAAATTATATTCTTAATATGTATTGCCCAATAGTAATACAAAAAATTAGGGAGTGAAAGTCCCCCGACATCTTTTGGTTTACATAAGTGCTCTTTTTTAATTCTATGTGATTTATAATCCCAAACAAAATTAGTAATATTAGCGTTCAGTTTAGAAAAAAAATATTTTGGTACTTCTGGTAGCGTCATGGAACATTGAGGACGCTGCAGTGAGCCCTACTCCCGTAAAAATTATCAAAAAGCCGTTTTAAAGTTAAAAATAACTCAACAGAGCAGCTTGGTTTGCATAAGGAAAACATCATTAGATAACGACGTAAAATCGCGGCAAAATCGCGGTAAAAATCGGGACTTTTAAATGAGCAAGAGGACTTGTTCACGCGCACCAAAAAAAGCCACTATAAGCCTCCAGCTGAAAAGTGATTTGGATAGTCTGCAAACAACTGAAGAAGGCTCCGAGGAGGAGTCCGATAGCCAAGGAGTTGTGCTGGAAATGGCTACAAAAAGAGGAAAGAAAGAACTGGAGGTAAAGGAAATGTTTGTAGAAATTACTACTACAATTAAGAGTATGAAGAATAATATGGAAATATTCTCTCATAAAATTGATGGTGCCTGTGATGAGTTAAAGGAGCTGAAGAAGCAACATAATGAGTTTGATAAAAAACTTAACTCAGAAATTGTTAGAGTTGAAAAGGATTATAATAAGAAACTTGTTGGTGTAAATGCTAAGATGGACAACATTGACGAGAGAATGGAAGAGATGGAAAGTGATATGAAAGAGATGCTCATGGAAGTAAACAGTCTGAAAAAATCAAAGAAAGATGAAGCAGAAAAGCTGGCAAGAATGACTGACAAATGTTTGGACTTGGAAGCGAGAGCAAGAAGGCAGAATTTGAGAATTGTTGGAGTAAGAGAAGGACGAGAAGAACATGTATCTCAAACACGTACTTTCGTTACTGAATTACTCAAAGAGGTTTTTAAACTGCCGGAAGAACTAAGAATAGATACTGTTCAACGAGTTGGACATGTCTCAAGAGGCATAAATGCTGCTCCAAGACAGATAATTGTGAAATTTCTTGATATTTCTTCAGTGGAATCTATACTGAAGAAGATTGTTAGAAAGGGAGATTACGATAAAGGATATTGAAGAGTCTATTGGCTCTTAAAAAATGGTAAAGCAGTAGGACCAGATGGTTTAGGCTCTGAATTCTATAAAAAAAATTATGACTTGCTCTCCCCACGTTCATGGTGAAAATTTGATATATCGTGGGGAAAAGATCCAATTCTTCCGTGATTATCCTCCAGAGATTGTCCAGAGAATGAACTTGTTTACACCGACAAGACACATATTGAGGAGTATTTCTAAAGTCAGATATGGAGTTGTTTTCCCAGCAAAAATGAAAATTACTAATAAGGGAATTGAGCGCTCATTTACGGACCCAGAAAAAGCATTTAAATATGCAGAAGATATCATGAGGAAAGCATCGGAAACATCGGAAGAAGACGACTAAAGGAAAGAACAAGGAACTTTTTAATTTTTAAGATGGAGCTGGAACTGGCGGATTTTTCAGACAGTTACTGAGCTTATCTGTCTGAAATGTATTTGAGAACATTGTTTAACCTTGAATGAAAAGCTCTTGTACAAAGAACGAGATAACATTAGTATTTAACTATTATATGCTAATTACAATTAACTAACTAACTTTAACAAAACTAATGACTTGTGAGTGTGTGTAGTAAATATGAATAATCATGAATAAACCATTGCTTATAAATTGTAATTAACCAAAATGTCTATAACATTACTAACGTTTTTTTTCTTTCTTTTTGAGTGGGAACGCAACATAAACTTGGAAAAAATCCAGGAATGAGGTTAACCCCTCGGTACCTGCTTGTAGGGTAGCTGGTTAGATAATTGGTACGGTACAAATACTTATAGAAATGAGAATAGGTTGTGCTTTATATTTGGATTTGGGGTTTAATTACATTATTTTTTTAAAAACTTTTTAATATTTTAACTGCGTATTTTTGTTATTATTATTATTATTATGTTTTTATTTTTTGGGGGGGGCATTTTACTAACGCTAGTTTGATAAAGTTATAGAAGAATAAACAAGATATGAGACGGTTTGTAGTTTTTTAATGAGGTGTTAATAAGGGATTGGGGCTCACTGTAAAATAACACCAACGGAAGTCTATAATTCTCACGCCACCTTAGGTGGCTATTTGTCTTTAAGGTACCTGCTTTTAGATACCTTAATTTCACTTTTAAAAAAAAATCACTATACAAATTTGTATTTACTTAGTTTGTGTTTAATTAATTGTAAATCACAACTTTTCTTGCTTTATCTAAGGCACTTTTGGAGAAGGAGATGTAATGTAAACTTAAAAATTTGGAATGACCACCCAACGTCCAGAACACGGAGGTATTTGTTTGCACCATATGTTTCAAGAATATCACTTTGATATACAATGCAAGACGATAGGCAAATAAAGAATGGAGGAATCACATTCTGTAGTTGGAATATAAGGGGTGCCAATGAACCAATAAAGAGGGGTAAAATTTTTGCTCACCTAAAATCTTTGAAAAGCGACATAATTTACTTGCAAGAAACTCACATGAAACAGGAAACACAAATGAGATTAAAGGCAAAGTGGATAGGCCAAACATATTATTCGTCATTTACTTCTAAATCTAGAGGTACGGCTATTCTTATTCGAAAAGGTATACCGTTCAAATTAAAGAATACTATATCAGATAAAGAGGGAAGGTATATCATAGTTTCGGGAGAAATTTATGCTACCCCAATAACTATGGTAAATATTTACGCTCCGAATTTTGATAACCCTCAATTCTTTGAGAATTTTATAGATATAATACTGGAGTTTAATTATCAAAATGTCATAATAGGAGGGGATTTCAACTGTGTTTTAGATCCATACTTAGACAAATCAGCAAAACATAGAAGGAGTAATATAAAATCTAAGACTAGTGAATTTCTAAATACATATATAAAAAATACTAACATAACAGATGTATGGAGATCTGCTAACCCAGCAGGAAGGGAATACTCGTTTTACTCTTTGGTACATAAAACATACTCAAGAATTGATTATTTTTTAGTGGATAGGAAATTAATGCCATATATAATTAACCCAACTTACCATATTAGTAGTATTTCTGATCACTCTCCGTTGACTTTTTTAGTAAAATTTGAAGGAATGCCGGGAAAGAATTTTTTTTGGAGGTTTAACACATATATATTAAATGACTTACAGGGTTATCAATATTTGAAACAACAAATGATATCATTTTTTGAGATAAATGATACACCAGGCACCTCACCTTCTTTAATATGGGAAACTTTTAAAGCATTTATTAGAGGAATTATAATTTCATATGAAATTTTTCAAAATAAGAAGAATAAAACAGAACAGATGCTGTTAGAACAAGAAATAAGACAGAGTTAGATAATGCTAAAGATCCCACTATAGATAAACATAATAAGATAATACTACTGAAATTTAAACTTAACCGAATTCTCTCGGCAAGAGTAATAAGATTATTCCAAATTACAAAACAGGAACATTTTGAGTTTGGTTACAAAACACATAAGCTGTTGGCGCGTCAATTGAAAAAACAGGAAAAGGAAAATACTATAAATAAAATTAAATCCGAGAATGGTGAATTACTAACACTACCTAAAGATATCAATGAAAGATTTGTTCAATTTTATCAAAATTTATACACATCAAAAACCAAAACAGAAGATAGTAAAATTATAAACTTTTTAGATAAATGTAATCTACCAAAACTTGACCTTTTGGAACAAGAAGAACTAGGAGCGCAAATTACAATCGAAGAAATAGGTGAAACAATAAAATCGCTGAAAAATGGTAAGGACCAGATGGTTTTAGTAATGAATTTTATAAAAAGTTTCATGAGATAACGACCCCCTATCTATTTAATTTATATACTTACGTTTTTAAAGAAAATAAACTACCTGAAACATTAGCAGAATCAACTATTATGCTTATTCCAAAGAAAGATAAAGATCTAGAGGAACCGGGCTCATATAGAGCTATATCACTTTTAAATACAGACCAGAAAATTCTAGCAAAGACTTTAGCTAGAAGACTAAGCAAATATATTAGTAAATTGATAAACCCTGATCAAACGGGGTTTATACCCAAAAGATATTCATTTAATAATTTGAGACTCCTGTTTAATATAATGTACTCACATAAAGTGGAGGAAAAAGACTTAGCAATTATTTCTTTGGACGCAGAGAAAGCATTTGATCAGGTAGAATGGCAGTATTTATACAAAGTATTACAAAAATTTAATATGGGAGAGAATTTTATTGCATGGGTGAAATTATTATATGATAAACCGATGGCAAGAATATTAACTAACAGCATGTTATCTCAAAAATTTCAATTATCAAGGGGTAATAGGCAGGGATGTGCTTTATCACCCCTGCTATTTGCCCTTATGATAGAACCTCTGGCTGAAAGTATAAGAAGCCATCCGAATATTCAGGGTTATAATACTAGGGACTCAAATAATAAAATTTCATTGTATGCAGACGATATTTTGTTATATATAACAAATTCACAAACGAGCATACCAAATTTATTAAATTTAATAGAGGAATTTGGGTCCTTTTCTGGATATAGAATAAACTGGAACAAAAGTGAAATCATGACGTTAAAACCTCAAGAATCCACACACTTATTGAAATTCCCCTTTAAAATAGCAACAGGAAAATTCAAATATTTGGGTATTCAGATTACTAGAAATAAAGCTTTATTCAATGCCAATTTTATACCCTTAATAAATAAACTTAATATAATGATAAAATTTTGGAAAACACTCCCTTTATCATTAATAGGCAGAATAAATGCTATTAAAATGAGCTTCCTACCACAGTTATTATACCTATTTCAATCTATACCAGTATATGGACCTACATTTGTTTTAACTAATCTCTTTCTCTTCACATATCTATAAAAACTTTTGCAGTCAGTTTTTATGTTCCCTGCCAGTTTCCTTTCATAATCTATTTTCCCTTTCCTAATTAAGCCCTTTGTCCTCCTCTGCTGGTCTCTGAATTTCTCCCAGTCCTCTGGTATGCTGCTTTTTCTGGCTAATTTGTACGCACCATCTTTTGCTTTGATACTATCCCTGATTTCCCTTGTTATCCACGGATGCACTACTTTCCCTGATTTATTCTTTTGCCAAACTGGGATGAACAATTTTTGTAGTTCATCCATGCAGTCTTTAAATGCCTTCCATTGCATATCCACCGTCAACCCTTTTAGAACTAATTGCCAGTCAATCTTGGCCAATTCACGTCTCATACCCTCAAAGTTACCTTTCTTTAAGTTCAGAACCGTTGTTTCTGAATTAACAATGTCACTCTCCATCCTAATGAAGAACTCAACCATATTATGGTCACTCTTGCCCAAGGGGGCACGCACAACAAGACTGCTAACTAACCCTTCCTCATTACTCAATACCCAGTCTAGAATAGCCTGCTCTCTCGTTGGTTCCTCTACATGTTGGTTTAGATAACTATCCCGCATACATTGCAAGAAATCCTCTTCCTCAGCACCCCTGCCAATTTGATTCACCCAATCTATATGTAGATTGAAGTCACCCATTATAACTGTTTTGCCTTTGTTGCACGCATTTCTAATTTCCTGTTTGATGCCATCCCCAACTTCACTACTACTGCTGGGTGGCCTGTACACAACACCCACCAGCGTTCTCTGCCCCTTAGTGTTTCGCAGCTCTACCCATACCGATTCCACATCCTCCAAGTTAATGTCCTTCCTTTCCACTGCGTTAATCTCCTCTCTAACCAGCAACGCTACCCCACCTCCTTTTCCTTTCTCTCTATCCCTCCTGAATATTGAATATCCCTGGATGTTCAGCTCCCAGCCTTGGTCACCCTGGAGCCATGTCTCCGTGATCCCAACTATATCATAATCATTAATTGCTATCTGCACGTTCAACTCATCCACCTTATTACGAATGCTCCTTGCATTGAGACACAAAGCCTTCAGGCTTGTTTTTACAACGCTCTTACCCCTTATACAATTATGTTGAAAAGTGGCCCTTTTTGATTTTTGCCCTGGATTTGTCTGCCTGCCACTTTTACTTTTCACCTTGCTACCTATTGCTTCCGCCCGCATTTTACACCCCTCTGTTTCTCTGCTCACCCATTTAAGAACCCCACCACCTCTTATTCTCTGTTTATTATTGTTTTTTTCTTTCCCCCCTACATGTTGGGTCTGAGTGCTTTTCTTCTCTGCCTCCTGCCTCACACACTGTCTAATAGCATTCTCTATTTGAGTCCCTCCCCCCCCCCGACATGTTGGCCGATGTGGGCAAGTAGGGCCAAAGGGCCTGTTTCCATGCTGGATCACTCTAATACTCCACGAGGAGAGTGAACAGAATCTCATCCTTAGTGAGTTCTCAAGTATTCTTACATAAAGCCAAGAACTTGGACGGCACGGTGGCACAGCGGTAGAGTTTCTGCCTTACAGCGCTTGCAGCACTTGTCGACGCGAGCTGGGTGGGCCGAAAGGCCTGTTTCCGCGCTGTATCTCTAAACTAAACTAAACTTGGTCGCGGTATGGTGTCCTAGAACTTGAACACATCTGTACAAGGTCAAGATGATAGTATTCATTGGAGAGCCCTGTAAGATAAAAAATGTAGTCATCTGAAATTTTCATGGTAATTACCTGCAGAGGTTATTGAAGTTGTTATTGAAGAATGCATCATGATGGATGAAACCGTTGCATGAAGAGAACTGATTCATGTGGAACAGAAAATGACTATGTTCTGCATCGTTTTAAGTCAAGTTGCACTGATCTTTCCCATATTACTCAACAGTGTCCCAGTAGCATGGAGGTACAGCAGTCAGTAATTCCGCTTCACAACTGACGGGGACATGGGTTCAATCCTGATCTTAGGCGCTGTCTGTGTGAAATATGCATGTACTTTCTATGTGGGATTCCCCCACATCTCAAAGATATGCTTACAACTATGTGGAAGAGCATTTTGGGGACAGTGTTTTGAATAGGGAGAAGGCTGGACATTGTGGGAAGGTACTAAATTGGTGTAAAGGGTCTGTCCCACTGTACGAGGTAATTCAAGAGCTCTCCCGAGTTAAAAAAAAAAATCAAACTCGTGGTAAGCACGTAGAATGTACGTAGCATGTACGTAGCGGGTACGTCGGAGCTCGGGACGTCTCTTAGCGGCTCGTAACGCTAACGGCAGGTACTCGGGAAACGCGGTAAGCTCGTGAAGACTCGTGAAGATTTTTCAACATGTTGAATAATGTCCATGAGAGCCCCGAGTATCTACGAGTGGCTATTACCGTAATTCTCCTAGTTCGAATCAGGGGAAACCCGGGAGAACTCTTGAATTAACTCGTACAGTGGGACAGGCCCTTAAGTCAAGTTGTTACTGGGGAAGTCCGCATCTGACATGTGGGTGTCGTTTAAAGGTCAGTTGATCCAAGTTCAGGACCAGCACGTTCCAGGTGGGATAAGGATGGTAAAGTGACTGCGGATGACCAAAAAAAGTTATAAATTTGATCAAAAAGATTAAGGAAGCACATGCAGGGTTTGAGGATGAAATCAGACAGGGCCTTTGAAAAATATAAAGAAAGAAGATTAGAACACGAGCGGGGAATTAGAAGGCCCATATAAGGGTCCACAAAATGGCATTGGTGAGTCAGATTAAAGAAAATCCCAAGGCTTTTTATACCTACATTAAAAGCAAGACGGCGACCAGGGAGGAGATAGGACTGCTCAAGGATAATGGAGAGAATTTGTGCTTGGAATCTGGGGATGTAGGCGAGGTACTAAATGAGCACTTTGCATCTGTTTTCACTAAAGTGAAGGACATAAAGGACAGTGATATCATCATAGAGAATACTAATATGCAAGGGATGTTTGAAATCAAGGAGGAGGAGGTATTGGGGCTCTTGAAGATCATTAAGGTGGATAAATCCCCAGGGATTGATGGGACCTATCCCAGGTTATTGCAAGAGGCAAGAGAGGAGATTGCAGGAGACTTGATGAACTTGTGTCTTCTCTACCCAGAGGCGTCTCACATATTCCTTTGTTATGAAGGGAGGAGAATCCAGGGAACTATTGGCCAGTGAGTCTCATGTAAGTGGTAGGGAGGCAATTGGAGGGGATGTGCCAACATGGTTTTGGATGCAGCAGGTCATATCTTACTGACTTGATTCAGTTTTTTGAGGAGGTGACAAAGGTGATCGATGAGGGAAGGGCGGTAGATGTTGTTTACCTGGATTTTAGTATGACGTTTGATAAAGTCTCCCATGGTAGGTGGATCCAGAAGATTAATATTATCTGGATTAACAGTGACTCGGTCAAATGGATTCAGAACTGGCTTACTAATAGAAGGCAAAGGTATGGGGTAGAAGGATAATGTTCAGATTGAAGGTCCATGACTAGTGGAGTTCTGCAGGGATCAGTGCTGGGACCTCTGCTGTTTGAGATATGTTTATCCTAGTTTCTCAAGAACTCCATGTACACAATTACACATTGGTGGCAATTTACAGGGCAATTTACAGGCCAATTAGCCTACAAACCCATCGTTTTTAGGATGTGGAGGAAAATGGAGCACCAATGTGGTGCAAAAAGAGGTAGTCTTATAACTGCCGCGCGTCTTGTGAAATATGAGAGTGTAAGTACTAAAGGGCAGCATAATTATAATAAATGAACTTTTCCATCCCTGCTTGAAATGGTATGAAATTGCACTTGAATTTGGTGGCCTTGCACCCTGCTTAAAATGGTATGAAACAGCATTTGAATTTGGTGGCCTTGCACCCTGCTTAAAATGGTATGAAACTGCATTTGAATTTGGTGGCCTTGCACCCTGCTTGAAATGGTATGAAACTGCACTTGAATTGGTGGCCTTGCACCCTGCTTGAAATGGTATGAAACTGCACTTGAATTTGGTGGCCTTGCACCCTGCTTGAAATGGTATGAAACTGCACTTGAATTTGGTGGCCTTGCACCCTGCTTGAAATGGTAGGAAACTGCACTTGAATTTGGTGGCCTTGCACACTGCTAGGAATGGAATTTCAAGGAATAGCCGTGAGTCAACTGCCAGCCCACCAGCCGTGAGTGACTGAGCTGCCAGCCAAAGAATGCATTCGGCCCACAATGTCCATACTAGCCCTGTGGAAACCAGTCCCTCCAGCCCACAACACCCATACTAGCGCCCCAGAAAGCCCACCCCTCCCCACCCTGGCCACCATTATTGGAATTGGTGGAGAGGTGGAATATTGCATTGGGGGACCACCCTCCCATGTGAACATGGAAACCAATGGGTCCCACTTAATCTAGTAACTAATAAATCGCTTGAAAGAAAAATATATAAGTAACTAGACCAAGTGCAGACCCATTGGATCTGTTCCCGCAAGGGGAGGGGGCGGCCTGACGTCATCGCGCAACGCCACGCGCTAGGCATATGGCGTCAAGATGCTGCGTACGATGTCAAGACGTTGCGTACGACGTCAAGATGCCGCGTACGCCCTTCAAGATGCTGCGCACGCCCTCAATGCGGCTGCGGGCCGACAGGCCGTTGACGCGCGGGATTTTCGGACAGTGCAAGCCACCAGCGAGGACGGGGAAAAGCAGCGGGGGAATAGCCGATCTTTGGCTTCTGAGAGCGTGACAGAGCCGGGTCTGGGGGACGGGGGGGGGGGAACTGGAGGAGAGCCGGGCGGCAGCAGCCATTATGGTCGCGCGGGGCACGCGATGAGAAGGTGGCCAGCGTGAGGTGAAAAAATTAGTGAGTGGGGGGGGCGAATGATTTTATTAAACATGTGTACTGAAAAATGACTAAATTTAATGGGGAGTGGATGAGTAAATGTAAAAGTGAAATGGCTAGCGAAATGGTAAAAATCTTGGCGTTTTTGCGTCTGGTTTTAGCGGAGTAACGAATCAAAGGCCAAAAATATGACATACTCCCACACACACACAGAGTTTTAAAAGTACCAAGTGCAGACCCGTTGGGTCTGGTCCCCGAAAGTGCTTGACACCCCGGGGTGTTGTTCCCGAACGTGCTTCAGACCCCTGGGTGAAAATCGTGGAAAAAAAATGGCGTCGTTTTCAGAAAAAATCTGAGAAAATCGGGGAAAAAGATATGGCGTCATTTTCGGAGAAAATCAGCGAAAAAAGATGGCGTCGTTTTCAGAGAAAATCGGAGACAATCGGAGAAAATCACATGGGGGTGGGGGGATGGATTTTATTTAAAAAACGTGTACATAAACAGGACCAAATTTAATCAGGAGTGGCTATTCGTAAAGATAAATGTCATCTCTTTGGAAATGGTAAAAAATATGGGCCTTCCAAGTGCAGACCCGTTGGGTCTGGTCCCCGAAAGTGCTTGACACCCCGGGGTGTTGTTCCCGAACGTGCTTCAGACCCGTGGGTGAAAATCGTGGAAAAAAAGATGGCGTCGTTTTTGGAAAAAATCGGAGAAAATTGGGGGAAAAAAGATGGCGTCGTTTTCGGAGAAAATCAGCGAAAAAAAGATTGCGTCGTTTTCGGAGAAAATCGGAGACAATCGGAGGAAATCACATGGGGGTGGGGGGGGGGTGGATTTTATTAAAAAAAAAGTGTACATAAACAGGACCGAATTTAATCAGGAGTGGCTATTCGTAAAGATAAATGTCATCTCTTTGGAAATGGTAAAAAATATGGGCCTTCCAAGTGCAGACCCGTTGGGTCTGGTCCCCGAAAGTGCTTCACACCCCGGGGTGTTGTTCCCGAACGTGCTTCAGACCCCGGGGTGAGCAGACCCGTTGGGTCTGGTCCCCGAAAGTGCTTGACACCCCGGGGTGTTTTTCCCGAACGTGCTTCAGACCCCGGGGTGAAAATCTGTGGCTATTCGTAAAGATAAATGTCATCTCTTTGGAAATTGTAAAAAATATGGGCCTTTCCACGCGCTGTGTGGGCCAGGGGCGGTATCAAAGGCGGCGTACGGACGTACAGACGTACAGACGTACAGACGTACAGACGTACAGATGTACAGACGGACGACAGCCAGAGAGTTTTAAAAGTATACTAGACCAAGTGCAGACACGTTGTGTCTGGACACCGAACGTGCGTTTGCGGGTGGGGGGGGTGCTGTGGCGTCACAGTAACCACCCCCTTTGCTCCAAAGCACGGTTGCGGGGTGGGAATCTGGCACCCACGAACACACACACTCAAAACAACCCTTGATATTATCTTAATTTTTTAATTTGCTTCTTTTATCCCATCTCCACCCTATCCACTGACGAATAGCCCTCACCTCTCAGGTGCGTCTAGAGGGGGGGGGGGCAGAGAGTGAAAATTTAATGTTAGAATTAAAAACATTTGAAGAGGGGGAGAAGGAGGGTGGAGAGGAAGGGGGGAGAGGAAGGGGGAGAGAGGAAGGGGTGCGGGGGATAGAGAGGAGGGTGTGGAGAGAGTAAGGAGAGGATGTTGGAGATAGGTGAAGGGGGGTGTTTTGAGCTGGTGTTCATGAGTTAAGCTGTGGGCTGTGAGGAGAGAAGGGCAGAGAGAGAGAGAGAGGGGAGAGACAGAGAGACTGGTACACCCAAAAAAGTTGGTGAAATTCAGCGGGTGCAGCAGCATCTATGGAGCGAAGGAAATAGGCAATGTTTGTGGCCGAAGCCCATCTTCAGACGTGTTTTGTTATGAAACATTGCCTATTTCCTTCGATCCAAAGATGCTGCTGCATCTGCTGAGTTTATACTTCATTTTTTTGTTTACCTTGCGTTTGGGGGGGGGGGGGCTGCGGCTGCGGCATCACACTCACACTAACCACCCCCCAAACACACAGGCGGGGGGGAGTGGGGTAGAGGGAGACGGGGTTGGGGAGAGGAGGGGAGGGGGAGAGAAGGAGACGGGGTGGGGAGAGAAGAGGGGAGGGAGGGGAGGGAAGAGGGGGACGGAGGGGAGAGGGGGAGGAGGAAAGGGGAGAGATTGGGGAGGGAGAGAAGATCAGGGTGGGTGAGAGGGAGGGTGAGGAGAGTTTGGAGTGGGAGGAGAGCGGGGAGGGCAGGAAGGGGGGAGAGGTTGGGAGGGGATGAGGGGAAGGGGAGAGGAGTAGGGGGAAGAGAGGGAGAGAGGGAGGGTGGAGGGAGAGAGGTGGGGAGGGAGAGGGGAAGAGTGGGGAGTGCAGACCAAGTGCAGACCGTTGGGTCTGGACACCGAACGTGTGTTTGGGGCGGGGGGCTGTGACGTCACACTAACCACCCGTTGGGTCTGTACCTCCAAAGCAGGGTTGCGGGGTGTGAATCTGGCACCCACAAACACACACACTCATCACACCCCTTGATATTATATTAATATTTTAAAGACAGAGAGACTGTTGGCGGGCTGTTTTCCCAACGCGCGTTTGCGGGAGGGGGGTGGGCTGTGGCATCACACTCACACTAAGTACCCCCCAAACTCACACTAACCACCCCCAAACACACTCGGGGGGATGGGGGGGGGAAGGAAGACGGGGTGGGGAGAGAAGAGGGGAGAGGGAGACGGGGTGGGGAGAGAAGAGGAGAGGGAGAGGGAGGGTGGAGAGGAAGGGGGAGAGAGGAGAGGGGTGGAGAGAGGAAAGAGAGGATGGGGGGAGAGAGGTGAAGGGGGGGTTGGAGCGGGCGTGCATGAGTCGAGTCGCGGGCTGTGAGGGAGAGAAGGGAGAGAGAGAAGGGAGAGAGTGAAAGGCGAGAGAGAAGGGAGAGAGAGAGAGAGAGAGAAGGGAGGGAGAATGGAGAGAGAGCGATAAGGAGAGAGAGAAGGGAGAGAGAGAAGGGAGAGAGAGAGAAGGGAGAGAGAGAAAGGTGAGGGAGAGAATGGGGAGAGAGAGAATGGGGAGAGAGAGAGAGAGAGACCAAGTGCAGACCCGTTGGTCTGGACACCGAACGTGCGTTTGCGGGTGGGGGGGGGGGGGGGAGCTGTGGCGTCACACTAACCACCCCCTTTCCTCCAAAGCACGGTTGCGGGGTGGGAATCTGGCAGCCACAAACACACACACTCATCACAACGCTTTTAATTTGCTTCTTTTATCCCATCTCCACCCTATCCATTGACGAATAGCCCTCAGCTCTCAGGTGCGTCTAGAGGGGGGGGGGCAGAGAGAGAAAATTTAATGTTAGAATTAAAAAAAATTGAAGAGGGGGAGGAGGAAGGGGGAGAGGAAGGGGGAGAGGAAGGGGGGAGAGGAAGGGGGAGAGAGAGGAGGGTGTGGAGAGAGGAAGGAGAGGATGTGGGAGATAGGTGAAGGGGGGGGGTTTTGAGCGGGTGTTCATGAGTTGAGCTGCGGGCTGTGAAGAGAGAAGGGCAGAGAGAGAGAAAGAGGGGAGAGACAGAGAGACTGGAACACCAAAAAAAGCTGGTGCAACTCAGCGGGTGCAGCAGCATCTATGGAGCGAAGGAAATAGGCAACGCTTTGGGTCGAAGCCCATCCTCAGACTGGTTTTCTACCGAAAGGTTGCCTATTTCCTTCGATCCATAGATGCTGCTGCACCCGCTGATGATATAGGTTTTTTTTGTGTACCTTCGATTTTCCAGCATCTGCAGTTCCGTCTTAAAGACAGAGAGACTGTTGGCGGACTGTTTTCCCAACGCTCGTTTGCGGGAGGGGGGGGGGGTGGGCTGCGGCATCGCACTCACACTAACCACCCCCCAAACTCACACTAACCACCCCCAAACACACTCGGGGGGAGGGGGGGAGAGAAGAGGGGAGAGGGAGATGGGGTGGGGAGAGAAGAGGACAGGGGGAGGGAGGGGAGAGGGGAAGAGGAAAGGGGAGAGATTGGGGAGGGAGAGGATATCAGGGTGGGTGAGTGGGAGGGGGGAGGAGAGTTTGGAGTGGGAGGAGAGAGGGGAGGGCAGGAAGGGGGGAGGGGATGAGGGGAAGGGGAGAGGAGTAGGGGGAAGAGAGGGAGAGAGGGAGGGGGAGGGAGAGAGGTGGGAAACAGTGGGGAGTGAGGGGCAGAGGGGTAGCAGGGAGTGATGCAAGAGAGAGGTGAAGGGGGTGGGTGGGTGATGGGGGTGAATAGGGGTGGTGAAGGGGAAGGAGGGGGGGGAGGGGGAGAGGAGAGAGGGGGAAGAGTGGAGAGGGAGAGTTGAAGTAGGAGGGGTAGGGACAGTCCATCTGTTTCCCATTCCCTATCACCCCCAATCCTCTTTCTCTATTGCCACACACGTGACGACGCCCTTCGACACAGGCTGCAGGGGTGGGGGGGAGGGGCTTGGGCTGTGGGTGCTGCAAAGACATATGTAAACGGATTCATTTCGATTTGTCACACGTGTCGCAGGGCGTCGCCACGTGTGTGGGGGTGATAGGGAATGGGGACATTTCAAAATGTTAAACAAACAGCTCTCAGCAATAGAATGTAAATGAAGGTTCCGTTTTGTGATGTCACAATGCCCAATGCTGCGGGGCTTGGGGGGGGAGGGGCTGGGGCTGCTGCCAAGGCATATGTAAATGGATCCATTCCGATTGGACATCTGTGACCATTGTGCATTGTGACATCACACAACAGAATCTTTACTAACATTCTACGGCTGAGTGTTTTTTTTTAAACATTTGGAAATGTTTGGTTTGGGGGGGGGAGAGGTATTTTATTTTAAAAAGCGTACATAAACACGACCGAATTTAATCGGGATCGTCTATTCGTAAAGATAAACGTAACCTCTTTAGAAACGGTAAAAAATATCGGCGTTTCCGCGCGCCGCGCGGGCGCAGGGCGGTATCAAAGGCGGGAAAAGTCAAGCAGAACGTTGGACGTACAGACGTACAGACGGACGACAGCCAGAGAGTTTTATATAATAACTAGACCAAGTGCAGACCCGTTGGGTCTGGACACCGAACGTGCGTTTGCGGGGGGGGAGGGGCTGTTGCGTCACACTAACCACCCCCTTTCCTCCAAAGCACGGAATCTGCATCCACAAACACACACACTCATCACACCCTTGATATTACATTAATTTTTAAATTTGATTCTTTTATCCCATCTCCACCCCTATCCACTGATTAATAGCCCTCACCTCTCAGGTGCTTCTAGAGGGGGGTGGCAGAGAGACAACATTTAATGTTAAAAATTTGAAGAGGATGGAGGAGGGGGGAGAGAAAGGTGGGGAGAGAGGAGGGGAGAGAGGAGAGTGGTGGAGAGAGGAAGGAGACGATGGGGGAGAAAGGTGAAGGGGGTGTTTGGAACGGGCGTGCATGAGTCGAGCCGCGGGCTGTGAAGAGAGAAGGGCAGAGAGAGAGAGAGAGAGAGAGATGGGAGAGACAGAGAGACTGGCCGAAGGAAATAGGAAACGTTTCAGGTAAAAAAAAAACTGATGATGGGCTTCGGCCCAAAGCTTTGCCTATTTCATTCGCTCCATAGATGCTGCTGCACCCGCTGTGTTTCTCCAGCTTTTTTTTGTGTATCTTTGATTTTCCAGCATCTGCAGTTCCGTGTTAAAGACAGAGAGACTGTTGGTGGGCTGTTTTCCCAACGCGCGTTTGCGGGAGGGGGGGGGGGTGCTGCGGCATCACACACACTAACCACCCCGCAAACACACTCGGGGGGAAGGGGGAGAGGAAGACGGGGTGTGGAGAGAAGAGGAGAGGGGGAGGGAGGGTAGAGGGCGAGGAGGAAAGGGGAGAGATTGGTGAGGTTGAAGAGAGTAGGGTGGGGGAGAGGGATGGGGAGGAGAGTGGTGAGTTAGGAGGAGAGCGTGGAGGGCAGGAAGGGGGGAGAGGGGGGGGAGGGGATGTTAGAAGTGGAGAGGGAGGGATGAGGGGAAGGGGAGAGGAGTAGGTGGAAGAGAGGGAGAGAGGGAGGGGGAGGGAGAGAGGTGGGGGAGGAGAGGGGAAGAGTTGGGAGTGAGTGGTTGCGGGGAGTGGTGCAAGAGAGAGTGGAAGGGGGTGGGGGGGAGATGGGGGTGAAGAGGGGGGGTGGAGGGGTAAGAGAGGGTGTGGGAGGGGAGGGAGGGGGAGAGGAGAGAGGGGGTAGAGTGGGGAGGGAGAGTGGAAGTAGGAGGGGTAGGGACAGTCGGGGTGGGGAGAGAAGAGGAGAGGGGGAGGAGGAAAGGGGAGAGATTGGTGAGTGAGAATAGAGCAGGGTGGGGAGAGGGAGGGGGAGGAGAGTGGGGAGTGGTAGGAGAGCGGGGAGGGCAGGAAGGGGGAGAGGATGTTAGAGGTGGAGAGAGGGATGAGGGGAAGGGGAGAGGAGTAGGGGAAGAGAGGGAGGGGAGGGAGGGGGAGAGGAGAGAGGAGGGGAGGGAGAGTGGAAGTAAGAGGGGTAGGGACAGTCCATCTGTTCCCCATTCCCTATCACCCCCAATCATCTTTCTCTATTCCCACACACGTGGCGACGCCCTTCGACACAGGCTGCGGGGGTGGGGGGGGAGGGGCTGGGGCTGCTGCCAAGGCATATGTAAATTGGTCCATTCCGATTGGACATCTGTGAGCATCGGGCATTGTGACATCACACAATGGAATCTTTACTAACATTCTATGGCTGAGCTGTTTTTTTAAACATTTTGTAATGTTTGGTGGGGGGGGGGGAGAAGTATTTTATTTTAAAAAGTGTACATAAACACGACCAAATTTAATCAGGAGTGGCTATTCGTAAAGATAAATGTAATCTCTTTAGAAATGGTAAAAAATATCGGCGTTTCCGCGCGCTGTGTGGGCCAGGGGCGGTATCAAAGGCGGCGTACAGGTCAAGCAGAACGTTGGACGTACAGACAAGCAGAACGTTGGACGTACAGACGTACAGACGGACGACAGCCAGAGAGTTTTAAAAGTATACTAGACCAAGTGCAGACCCGTTGGGTCTGGTCCCCGAAAGTGCTTTACACCCCGGGGTGTTGTTCCCGAACGTGCTTCAGACCCGGGGTGAAAATCGTGGAAAAAAAGATGGCGTCGTTTTCGGAAAAAATCGGAGAAAATCGGCGAAAAAAAGATGGCGTCGTTTTCGGAGAAAATCGGAGACAATCGGAGAAAATCACATGGGGGTGGGGGGGATGGATTTTATTAAAAAACGTGTACATAAACAGGACCGAATTTAATCAGGAGTGGCTATTCGTAAAGATAAATGTCATCTCTTTGGAAATGGTAAAAAATATGGGCCTTTCCACGTGCTGTGTGGGCCAGGGGCGGTATCAAAGGCGGCGTACAGACGTACAGACGTACAGACGGACGACAGCCAGTGAGTTTTAAAAGTATACTAGACCAAATGCAGACCCGTTGGGTCTGGACACCGAACGTGCGTTTGTGGGGGGGGGGAAGGCTGTGGCGTCACACTAATCACCCCCTTTCCTCCAAAGCACGTAATCCGGCACCCACAAACACACAAACTCATCACACCCCTTGATATTATTTTAATTTTTTAATTTGCTTCTTTTATCCCATCTCCACCCTATCCACTGACGAATAGCCCTCACCTCTCAGATGCGTCTAGAGGTGTTGGGGCAGAGGGAAAATTTAATGTTAGAAAAAAAAAATTGAAGAGGGGAGGAGGAGGGTCGAGAGGAAGGGGGAGAGAGGAGAGGGTGGAGAGAGGAAAGAGAGGATGGGGGAGAGAGGTGAAGGGGGGGGGGGTTGGAGCGGGCGTGCATGAGTTGAGCTGCGGGCTGTGAAGAGAGAAGGGCAGAGGGAGAGAGAGAGAGACTGGTACACAAAAAAAAGCTGGAGAAACACAGCGGGTGCAGCAGCATCTATGGAGCGAAGGAAATAGGCAACGCTTTGGGTCGAAGCCCATCCTCAGAATGGTTTTCTACCGAAACGTTGCATATTTTCTTTGATCCATAGATGCTGCTGAGCCCGCTGATGATATAGGTTTTTTTTGTGTACCTTCAATTTTCCAGCATCTGCAGTTCCGTCTTAAAGACAGAGAGACTGTTGGCGGACTGTTTTCCCAACGCGCGTTTGCGGGAGGGGGGGGGGGGTGCTGCGGCATCCCACTCACACTAACCACCCCCCAAACTCACACTAACCACCCCCAAACACACTCGGGGGAGGGGGGAGGGGGGGGGGAGAGGAAGACGGGGTGGGGGAGAGAAGAGGGGAGAGGGAGACGGGGTGGGGAGAGAAGAGGAGAGGGGGAGGGAGGGTAGAGGGGGAAGAGGAAAGGGGAGAGATTGGGGAGGGAGAGAAGATCAGGGTGGGTGAGAGGGAGGGTGAGGAGAGTTTGGAGTGGGAGGAGAGCGGGGAGGGCAGGAAGGGGGGAGAGGTTGGGAGGGGATGAGGGGAAGGGGAGAGGAGTAGGGGGAAGAGAGGAGAGAGGGAGAGAGGTGGGGGAGGGAGAGGGGAACAGTGGGGAGTGAGGGGCAGAGGGGTAGCGGGGAGTGGTGCAAGAGAGAGGTGAAGGGGGTGGGGGGGAGATGGGGGTGAAGAGGGGTGGTGGAGGGGGAAGAGAGGGGGTGGAAGGGGAGGGAGGGGAGAGGAGAGAGGGGGAAGTGGGGAGGAGAGATGAAGTAGGAGGGGTAGGGACAGTCCATCTGTTCCCCATTCCCTATCACCCCCAATCCTCTTTCTCTATTGCCACAAACGTGACGACGCCGTTCGACACAGGCTGCGGGTGTGGGGGGGAGGGGCTGGGGCTGTGGCTGCTGCAAAGGCATATGTAACGGATTCATTCCGATTGGACATCTGTGAGCATTGTGCATTGTGACATCACACAACGGAATCTTTACTAACATTCTATGGCTGAGCTGTTTTTTTTTAACATTTTGAAATGTTTGGTTTGGGGGGGGAGAGGTATTTTATTTTAAAAAGTGTACATAAACACGACCAATTTAATCAGGATTGTCTATTCGTAAAGATAAACGTAATCTCTTTAGAAACGGTAAAAAATATTGGCGTTTCCTCATGCTGTGTGGGCCTAGAGCGGTATCAAAGGGGATTTGTGACACGTCAGGCAGATGGCAGACACAAGTCAGGCAGACCAAGTGCAGACCCGTTGGGTCTGGACACCGAACGTGCGTTTGGGGTGGGGGGCTGTGACGTCACACGAACCACCCGTTGGGTCTGTACCTCCAAAGCAGGGTTGCGGGGTGTGAATCTGGCACCCACAAACACACACACTCATCACACCCCTTGATATTATATTAATATTTTAATTTTCTTCTTTTATTCCATCTCCACCCTATCCACTGACGAATAGCCATCACCTCTCAGGTGCGTCTCGAGGGGGGGGGTGGTGCAGAGAGAGAAAATTTAATGTTAGAAAAAAAAAATTGTGAGGTGGGGGAGGAGGAGGGTTGAGAGGAAGGCGGGTGAGGAAGGTGGGGAGAGAGGAGGGTGAGAGAGGAGAGGGGTGGAGAGAGGAAGAAGAGGATGGGGGAGAGAGGTGAAGGGGGTGGGTTGGAGCAGGCGTGCATGAGTTGAGCCGCGGGCTGTGAAGAGAGAAGGGCAGAGAGAGAGAGAGAGGGGAGAGACAGATAGACTGGTACACACAATAAAACTCGAGAAACACTGCGGGTGCAGCAGCATCTATGGAGTGAAGGAAATAGGCAATGCCTTTGGCGGAAACCCATCCTCAGACGGGTTTTTTCACGAAACGTTGTCTATTTCTTTTGATATAGATGCTGCTGCACCCGCTGAGGTTATGATGCATTTTTTTGTGTACCTTTGATTTTCAAGCATCTGCAGTTCTGTCTTAAAGACAGAGAGACTGTTGGCGGGCTGTTTTCCCAACGCGCGTTTGCGGGAGGGGGGGGGGGCTGCGGCCACACACTCCCACTAACCACCCCCCCAAACACAGGCGGGGGAGGGGTGGAGAGGAAGAAGTGGTGGGGAGAGAAGAGGGGAGAGGGAGACGGGGTGGGGAGAGAAGAGGAGAGGGGGGGGAGGGGAGAGGGGAAGAGGAAAGGGGAGAGATTGTGGAGGAGAGGAGATCAGGGTGGGTGAGAGGGAGGGGGAGGAGAGTGGGGAGTGGGAGGAGAGCGGGGAGGGCAGGAAGGGGGGAGAGGGGGGGTGGGGATGAGGGGAAGGGGAGAGGAGTAGGGGGAAGAGAGGGCGAGAGGGAGGGGGAGGGAGAGAGGTGGGGAGGGAGAGGGGAACAGTGGGGAGTGAGGGGCAGAGGGGTAACGGGGAGTGGTGCAAGAGAGAGGTGAAGGGGTGGGTGGGAGATGGGGGTGAAGAGGGGTGGTGGAGGGGGAAGAGAGGGTGTGGGAGGGGACGGGAGGGGGAGAGGAGAGAGGGGGAAGAGTGGGGAGGCAGAGTTGAAGTAGGAGGGGTACGGATAGTCCATCTGTTACCCATTCCCTATCACCCCCAATCCTCTTTCTCTATTGCCACACACGTGACGACGCCCTTCGACACAGGCTGCGGGGGTGGGGGGGAGGGGCTGGTGCTGTTGCTGCTGCAAAGGCATATGTAAATTGGTTCATTTTGATTGGACATCTTTGAGCATTGGGCATTGTGACATCACAAAACGGAACCTTCACTTACATTCTATTGCTGAGAGCTGTTTTTTTTTAAACATTTTGAAATTTCCCCATTCCCTATTCCCCCACACACGTGGCGACGCCTTTCGACACAGGCTGTGGGGTTGGGGGGATGGGCTTGGGCTGTGGGTGCTGCATAGGCATATGTAAACGGATTCTTTTCGATTTGTCACACGTGTCGCAGGGTGTTGCCACGTGTGTGGGGGTGATAGGGAATGGGGACATTTCAAAATGTTAAACAAACAGCTCTCAGCAATAGAATGTAAATGAAGGTTCCGTTTTGTGATGTCACAATGCCCAATGCTGCGGGGGTTGGGGGGGAGGGGCCTGGGCTGGGGCCGCCGCAAAGGCATATGTAAATGGATCCATGCCGATTGGACATCTGTGACCATTGTGCATTGTGACATCACACAACGGAATCTTTACTAACATTCTACGGCTGAGCTGTTTTTTTAAACATTTTGAAATGTTTGGTTTGGGGGGGGGAGAGGTATTTTATTTTAAAAAGCGTACCTAAACACGACCAAATTTAATCAGGATCGTCTATTCGTAAAGATAAACGTAACCTCTTAGAAACTGTAAAAAATATCGGCGTTTCCGCGCGCCGTGCGGGCGCGGGGCGGTATCAAAGGCGGGACAAGTCAAGCAGAACGTTGGACGTACAGACGTACAGACGTACAGACGTACAGACGGACGACAGCCAGAGAGTTTTATATAATAGATAGATAGATAGATAGAATAGATAGATAGATAGAAGATATAGAAGATAGATAGATAGATAGATTGTGTTCGGTCACAAAATGGATAGAAATCTCAAAAGGGTTTACAAAATATACACAAATAGTAAATGGCCTGGATAGAGTGGATGTGGAGAGGATATTTCCACTCGTGGGAGAGTCTAAGACCAGAGGTCATAGCCTCAGAATTAAAGGACTTTCTTTCATTCTGAGGAGGAATTTCTTTAGTCAGAGGATGGTGAATCGGTCAAATTCACAAGGCTGTGGAGGCCAAGTTAATGGATATTTGTAAGGCAGAGACAGATAGATACTTGTTTAGTATGGCTGTCATGGGTCATGGGGAGAAGGCAGGGGAATGGGGTTAGGTGGGAGAGATAGATCAACCATGATTTAACGGTGGAGTAGACCTGATCGGCCAAATATCCTAATTCTGCTGCTATCAGTTATGAACTTATGAACAATGTCTTCAAGTAATTTTGTAATAGATCTCATTCACCAAAGCAATCAAGGCTGCGGGAAAAACAAAGAGGGGAAGCAAGGAATGGCAGATGCTTGAATCTTGAGCAAAATGCAAAGTGCTGGAGTAACTCAGCTGGTCAAGCAGCATCTCTGCATGACATGGATAGGCGTCCCGCCCAGAAACATTGCCCGCCAATGTCCTCCTGCGATGCAGCCTGACCTGCTGAGTTCGTCCAGCAGTTTGTGATTTGCTCAAAGTTGCAAGAATGTTGGACTGAAGTTCTAAGAGTTGGAAATTTCTCTGTTGCTCCACTTTGAAGACATAGATTAACTGTTTGAGGAAAACATTTCACCAACGCAGCTTCCAATGCTGACAGAAAATTTGTACTCTGCTTCTATAAAAGGAGTGTTTTATATTTCTTGATTGAAAGCAGAGTCAGAGTTAGGGTTCTGATGCCTTTCCTTTCATCCTCAAAACATGAAACTTCAGCCAGTATCAAACTGCTTCAATTCTGGCATGAAAATTGTGGTAATTTTCTGAAAAAAGATGAAAGCGATTTAGTTTAAAGACACAGCGTGGAAACAGGCCATTCGGCCCACCAAGTCTGCGCTGAATGGCCTGTTTCCACGCTGTGTTGACAGTTCTCAGCCTCTTACTGGTGAGCTGGGTGAAGGGTGGTGGGGTGGTGCAATGATAGAGCTACCGACCTACAGTACCAGAAACACAGGTATGATCCTAACCATGGGTGCTGTCTGTATAGAGTTAGTACGTTCTCCCGTGACCTGCGTGGGATTTCTCCGAGATCTTCGGTTTCCTGCCACACTCTAAAGACGTACAGGTTTGTAGGACAATTGGCTTGGTGTAAGTGTAAATTGTCCCAAAGATAGACACAAAAAGCTGGAGTAACTCAACAGGTCAAGCAGCATCTCTGTCTAGAAGGAATGGGTGACGCTTCTTCAGACTGGCAAGGGATAAGGGAAACAAGAGATGTAGACTGAGATGTGGAGAGATGAAGAACAATGAATGAAAGATATGCAAAAAAAGTAACAATTATAAAGGAAAGGCCATTGTTAGCTGTTTGTCTAGTGAAAATGAGTAGCTCGTGCGACTTGGGTGGGGGAGGGATGGAGAGCGAGGGAATGCCGGGGCTAATCGTCCCTAGTTTGTGTCGGAAAGTGTTAATGTTCGGGGATTGCTGGACGGCACAGACTCGGTGGGCCGAAGGCCAGTTTCGCGTTGTATCTCGAAAAAGAAAAAACTAAACTAAAACTGAATCCAAAAATTGCAATAATTGGGTCACCAGAGATATGTCATTCGCTGGGCACGTTTGGCATCATCAGTTCTCAACTGCAGGCTAATTTGGAAGCATCACTTGCTCATTCACTTGCACCAAGTCAATCCTGTGACAGTCATAGCACTGCAGCATTAGTGTTCTGGAAAGGTAATAGGTGTTTACATCACCGAAAGGCCAGATGTATGGCCCTGATGCTGTAGCTGGTGCAACGGATGCCATTGATAAATGAATCTGGAGAAGCACACATCTTGGATACTGCCAATAATGCAGCATTGATTAGACACTAATTTAGTTACACTGCTGAGAAAAATATCTAGGTATAGAACATAGAACAGCACAGGAACAGGTTCTTAAGCCCACAATGTCTGTCCCAAACATGAAGTCAAGATGAACAGATTTAATCTGCATGGAAGTGATCCATTTACCTCAATTCACTGCAAATCCAATGGCTATCTAAAAGGCTCTTAAACACCACTCTTGTATCTATTCTTTGAATAGATACAAGAGCAATTTAATTGACCGAGAGAGCTTTTATGTTCAGATGGCAATGGATAATTTGTTGAAAGATGCAAAG
>JAXLNO010003539.1:0-48729 GCA_038087875.1 Malacoraja senta
TATCTGTCAGCCATTGTGTATGAGTGGGCGGGTTAGGTTCCGTCCACCTGGGCAGGATTGTTCGCCGAGCCAGAAGAGAAGCAAAATATATAGTGTGGCGTTTATCTGCAGTTAATCTAACCTCCTCACCAGTGACCCCAATAAGAGTGATTAGAGGCTTTGGTTCCAATTTGATGTTTAACACCTGGGATAATGTGTGAAAGACCTCTAGCCAGAACTTGTTAAGGCTGGAGCATGACCAATACATATGGACAAGAGAGGCTTCAGAAATTTTACATTTAACACAGAATGGACTAAACTCTGGGTAAAAAGTAGATAATTTGGCTTTTAAGATATGAGCCCTATGTACCACTTTGAATTGGATCAGGCAGTGACGAGCACATAGAGAGGTGGAATTAACCAGTTTAAGAATGGAACTCCATGTATCTTCCGAGAGAGAGAAGCCCAAGTCTTCCTCCCATGCTGCCTTGAGCTTGTCCATGCCTTAGGTCCAACATCCTGCCAAATAAGCTGAGACAAGTCTATTCTGAGATGGGTTTAAAGAACGAACTGTATCAACAAGGGTTGTGTCTGTTGGTATAGAAGAGCTGGGCAGTTTATAGAACACATAATGTCTTGTTTGCAGGTATCGGAAAAAATCTGACTTTGGAAGATTGAATTTGTTGCTTAATTGTTCAAATGATGCGACAGTGTTACCCATAAGCAGGTCCTTGAAACACACAATACCCTTCCTATGCCATTCTTTAAAGACAGGGTCCTCAGTTGATGGTTTAAAAAGGTGGTTTGATGCAATAGGGCTCAGTAGAGAAAAGTTATATAACCCAAAACATTTCCTGAATTGAACCCATATCCTCAAAGAGTGTTTAACCACTGGATTTTTAACAGATTTAATTGAGGGGAGTGGAAGTGAGGAACCAAGTAGTGCAGGTATGGAGATATTATCATCTGTGTGTAATTCCATGGCTACCCAGTCAGGGCAATCGGGCTGGCTGTGAAACCATATAACCATATAACCATTACAGCACGGAAACAGGGTCATCTCGGCCCTTCAAGTCCGTGCCGAACATTTTAATTTTTTTATTTTTTTATTTTTAAAATAAATACTTCCCCCTAGTCCCATCTACCTGCACTCAGACCATAACCCTCCATTCCTTTCCCGTCCATATACCCATCCAATCTATTTTTAAAGGATAAAATCGAACCAGCCTCCACCACTTCCACTGGAAGCTCATTCCACACAGCTACCACTATCTGAGTAAAGAGGTTCCCCCTAATGTTACCCCTAAACTTCTGTCCCTTAATTCTCAAGTCATGTCCCCTTGTTTGAATCTTCCCTACTCTCAATGGAAAAAGCTTATCCACGTCAACTCTGTCTAACCCGCTCATAATTTTAAAGACCTCTATTAAGTCCCCTCTTAACCTTCTGCGCTCCAAAGAATAAAGACCTAACTTGTTCAACCTTTCTCTGTAACTTAGTTGCTGAAACCCAGGCAACATTCTAGTAAATCTCCTCTGTACTCTCTCTATTTTGTTGACATCCTTTCTATAATTAGGCTACCAAAATTGTACTCCATACTCCAGAATTGGCCTCACCAATGCCTTGTACAATTTTAACATTACATTCCAACTTTTATATTCAATGCTCTGATTTATAAAAGCCAGCACACCAAAAGCTTTCTTTACCACCCTATCTACCTGAGATTCCACCTTCAGGGAACTATGCACAGTTATTCCTAGATCCCTCTGTTCAACTGCATTCCATAACTGAAAGAAAGACCATAATGCAAGGCAGCGCAGGTTAGCAGCCCAATAATAAAAGCGAAAGTTTGGGAGAGCCAGGAGACTTGGTTTTTTGAAGGTGGGCCTTATTAAGACGAGGCCGCTTACCTCTCCATATATAGGAGGAAATAACTGTCAAGATGGTCAAAGAAGGACCTGGGGATAAAAACCGGTAAGGCCTGAAAAAGGTACAAATATTTTGGTAAAATGGTCATTTTGATTGAATTTATCCGACCGACAAGGGACATTGACCACTGTGTTAGCGTCTGTTTGATCTGGTTTAACAGAATGATAAAATTCTCTTTGAAAAGATCCTTGTATTTCCACGTAACTGAGATGTCCAAGTATGAGTGCTTGTTTTTTTCAATTTTGAATGGCAAGTTGGTAAGATCCGAGGGTTGTACTTCATAGTTAATGGGAAACAGTTCGCTTTTTCCAAGATTTATCTTATAACCTGAAAATTGACCAAAATTATTAAGCAGTGCACACTCAGGGACATCCTCAGAAGCAGAGTAGACAATATCTAATAATCGACGTATGTTAGAGAAGGAATGTCTGCTCTTAACAAAGCCGGTTTGGTCCTCAGATATAACAGTAGGGAGGGCATTCTCTAGTCTACGAGCTAGAACCTTAGCTAAAATGTTAGCATCCGTGTTTAGAAAGGAGACGGGTCTGTAGGAGGCGCATTCGGTTGGATCTTTACCTTTTTTGGTGATAAGAGTAATACAGGCTTTGTCAAAGGATGGAGGAAGAGAACCTTGTCTGTAGGATTCAGATAGAACGGAACACAACTGTGGGGAAAGGAGTAGAGAGAACTTTTTTTTAAAACTCTGCCGGGAAGCCATCAGGGCCCAGACATTTGACTGATTGCATTGAGGAAATGGTTGAAGCTATTTCTGCCTCTGATATGGGTTCATCCAATCTTTCCCTAAAATCTAATGAGAGTTTGGGAATATTTAGACTGTTCAGAAAGTCATGCATTACCTTATGATCCAGTTGAGATTCTGAAGTATAAAGCTGGGAATAAAAGTCTCTGAAAGCGTCATTAATTTGCAAGAGATCCGAAGTGAACTGGCCATTAAGCATGCGAATTTTAGAAATATTTTGTCTTGCTTTAGCACCGTTAAGTTGATTTGCAAGTAATTTGTCAGTTTTATCTCCATATGTATAAAACATGGCTTTATTTTTTTTAAGTATGTGTTCAAATTTGGTTTTGAGTTCCAATCGTCATTTAAAAAGAGTTGGATTTTGAGTTTGCGCATATTGCTTGTCAATTTCTCCAATTTGATGAGCAAGATCTAAACGCTCTTTATTGGATTTCCGCTTCATTTGAGCAGTGTAAGATATGATCTGCCCCCTAAGGTAAGCCTTAAGGGCATCCCATACGATCAGGCTAGAGATTTCAGGGGATATATTAGTGGGAAAAAAAAGTTATCTCTCTTTCCATAAACTCTACAAACTTATCATCCGAGAGCAAAGTTGAGTTGAATCGCCACTGCCTACTCTTTTGAGGGAGATCTGGAAGGGACAAGGCCAGAGTAATAGGGGCATGGTAAGAAATGACAATACTCTCATAGTCACAGGAATGAACCAGGGGTACAAGTTGGTTATCAAGAAAGAAATAGTCAATTCTAGAATACGTATGATGGACATGTGAGAAAAATGAGTATTCCTTATCTTGTGGATGTAAAGAGCGCCACACATCGCAGACACCGTACTGGGAGAGAAAGGCTTGGATGAAACGAGCTGATTTACTTACTGTACTGGGGTTAGTAGAGGATCGGTCGGTCTAAAAGAGGATCTAAACAACAATTGAAATCACCACCGAGTATAAGAGAGTATGTGTTCAGGTCTAGAAGTAATGAAAATAGCCGCTCGAAAAAACCTACATCGTCTACATTAGGGGCATACACGTTGACACATACTACCAGTGTATTGTATAATTTTCCAGTCACAATTACATACCGACCAAACTTGTCAGAGATCACATTATGTGGCTCAAAGGAAATGTTCTGGCTGATAAGGATTGAAACTCCTCTGGCTTTAGCCTGAAAGGAAGAGTGGAACCCCTGCCCCACCCAACCTGACAAGAGACGGCCATTGTCTGAGCAACGGATATGAGTTTCTTGCAAGAAGGCTATTTCTGTTTTGAGTTGTTTAAGATGCGAAAAAACCTTTCTTCTTTTAACAGGATGGTTTAAACCTTTGACATTCCAGCTTACTAGCTTTATATGTCTATCCATGTATAATAAAGAAAAATGTTAAGTTGTAATGTAAATACAATGAACCAAATGACCGGCTGAATACAAAGCAACGGGTCAGTGCAGGTTGAAAATGACTAGTGTGTAATGATGTGTTTATATAAATTGCTAAAATGTTACTGGCAGTGACATAACCCCCCCCCCCCCCTTCAAGAAAGCTGCTATAGAAAGAAGCAGCAAGCTCTTCCAAACAAACATTTTACAAAACAAATCTTCCCGTCTAACGTTAAACTATTTCTCCAGTATTATGTACTAAAAAATACATTTAAGCACCTCTATAATAACATTTTAGCTTATCTAAATAGCCGCCCCAAAAAAAAATATGGCTATGAAGACTGAATATCAACTTTGGAATAACTGCACAGTGCAAACCATGAACTGTGTCAACAGTAAACCAAATGGTTAAATGTAACCGAAAACTCACATGGGTTAACATGTCCTTGAAAATATGATTGCAGCTTGAAAGTTACTCACTGGCCCATAAAAGCTTTTAAAGAGCCGAAGTTAGAACACAACAGCACACAGATATAGGGCCAGGCCATATGTGTTAACAGCACACCAAAATCCAGCTGGAAATCGTTTCAAATTTACAGTGCCCATAAGTCAGGAAGTGGCGGCGGCTAACGGCAGCGGCTCGACTGCAGTCCGTCTGTCTTTTTTTATTTTTGTCTAGTTAAATGTAGTTGTTTGTGTTTTTTAATATTGTTTTTAACTGTGTATATGTGGGGGGTGGGGTGGGGGAAACTTAAAAAAATCTCTTCCCTGTATGGAGGACCCGACCTTTCTCCGTCGGGTCTCCGTTGTCGTTGGGGCCTAGCACCGTGGAGCGGCCTCCAACCGGAACGACCTGGGGCCTCCAGTCGCGGAGCCTGCGGACTACTCACCATCGTGGAGCTGGCCGAGTTCGGAGCGTGGAGAGCTGCGGTGACGCGCGGCTGTGACCCGACCCCGGAGATTCGGAGGCTCCAGCCGCAGGTCTGGTGGACGGTGACATCGGGAGCTCGCGGGTCCATGGTGGGAGGCCGCTTGTCGGGGCTTCCGCAACGGCAACTTCTCCCGCCCGAGTTGCGGGGTTGAAGATGACCTGGAGCTGGGTCTAACATCGCCCGGCGCGGCTTTAAATGGCCGCGGGACTTGCTAGCGCTACCGGGGGCTCCAACATCCAGACCCGGAGGGCGGCCTTGCATCGCCCGGTGCGGCTTTAATAGCCGCGGGACTTATTTACCATCGTCCGCCGGGGGCTCTGACTCTGACATCGGGAGGAGAATGGGGAGTGCAGGGGAGAGACAAGACTTTGCCTTCCATCACAGCGAGGAGGAGATTCACTGTGATGGATGTTTGTGTAAATTGTGTTGTGTCTTGGTTCTTTTTACTTGTTTGTATGACTGCAGAAACCAAATTTCGTTTGAACTTCATTTGAGGTTCAAATGACAATAAATGGTAGTGTATTGTATTGTAGTGATATTTGGCTGTAGCCATTTTATATAAGTATCTTAGTAAATGAGCAGCACACCCAGATGAATAAGCACATTCAACCATGTAAACAAACCACAGACGTTAGCTGACATGCTGCACGTCGTGCCAGTAGGTAGAGCTACAGTGTTACCGCTCATCCAGTGGGTTCAAAGTCCCTAAACAGAGTCTTTATGGGGGTTTAGGTGACCTAGGGAGGCGGTCGATGTATTTCTGTGCCTCCTTGGCTGAGTTGATCCACTTTCTGGCTCCACCGGACAACGTGAGACGGAGTCGAGCTGGATATAGCAGAGCAGGCTTTAGTCCCAGTTTGTAAAGTTCTGCCATGACGTCTCTGTGCTCTGCTTGCTGGCTCTGAACTTCAGGGCTGTAATCCTCCACAATCCAAATTGGTTTGCCGCGAAATTCGAGATTCCCTCTCTGCCGTGCCTCTCTGATGAGGAGATCCTTCGTCTGGTACCGATGCAGGCGGAGAATGACTGGCCGCGGTCTCTGGCCGGGGTCGGTTTAGCGTTTAGGGAGCGATGGGCTCAGTCGACTTCTGGAGGGGATGTCATCGTCTCGCTCCCGAAAACCTCTCGCAGCAAACTTGAGTAAAAACTCAGTGGGCCGTCCGTTTTCAGTGGTAGACCGAGGATGTTTTGTCGCCGACTTCGGCCCTCCAAGTCGGCCACTTTAGCCTTTAGCTTAGTATTGTCACCACTCAGAGTGGAACAAATGTTCTCAAGGTCAACGACTCGCTGGTTAAGATCCTCTGCAGAAAGTTCCAGGGACGAGACACGTTGATCATGATCCTCCACTGTAAGCTTTATTTAGTCCAGCTTTGAGTCGAGTTGACCAAACGAATTTCTAAACTTGGTGGCTAGTGCCTCACGGTGTTGCTCAAGCAGTTTGGTAATAGCCTCCAAGCTAACGTCAGCGTCCTCCTTTTTGCTCGACATTGTACCCATCGAAGCCCATTAGAGAGACGGCAACACTTACTCTAAAGAAATGTCAGACAAGTAAAGAAAAGCTGACTTCGTTCTGGTGTAAAAGTTAGAGGGCGTAATGTTATGAAAATGATAAGATTACCGGAGCACTCGCTTAGTGCGTCTACTCCATCTGTCTCTCAAACCGGAAGTCATGATGGTTTTTTAAGCTGGAATTTTGTCCAATCATTTGTATTGTATATCTTTATTGTCATTTCCTGAGTATTCGCATACCCAGAGGAAACAAAAAAACGTTCCTCAACCAGTGTCCATTTCAGTGTGCAGTAAAAAATTAATAGAAGTAAAAATACATATATCATGCACAAATTAACACTCTACTCTACTAAACATCAACAGGCGTTCCGATCGGCAGCGGCACGACAGTGGCTCTGCTGCAGTGTGTCCAGGTTGGTGGTTGGTGCACGATACTTTGGCAGGGGGCAAAGTCCGTTTATCAGTCTTATAACCTGCGGGAAGAAGCTGAGGAGCATCCTGCTGGTTTTGCACCTAATGCTCCGGTACCTCTTCCCAGATGGCAGGATGGAGAATATGTGATGCGATGGTTGGTAGGGGTCTTTGATGATGGAGATGGCTCTGCTGATACATCTCTTCCTGTATATGTCCAGCAGGAAAGGGAGTGGAGCACCAATAATCCTGCTGGCGGTCTTCACAATCCTGTCTAGTTGGTGCCGTTCGTACGCCTTGCAGCTCCTGAACCAGGAGGTGATGCCGTAGGTTAATGTGCTCTCGATTGTCCCCCTATAAAAAGTTCGTAGGTGTGTAGTGGGGAGACCTGCTTTACGTAGTCTTCGGAGAGGGTGTAGTCGCTGCTGGGCTCTCTTGACCAGTGCTGTGGTGTTGGTCGTGGACGTCAGGTCATCTGACAGGTGGAGTCCTAGGAACTTCACGCTGTTGACCCTTTCCACATCAGCTCCATCGATGTGCAGAGGTGTATGGTGTTGCTTTCCCACCCTCCTGAAGTCAACCACCATCTCCTTAGTTTTTCCCACGTTGAGAATGAGGTTGTGGGATTTGCACCATCCTGTGAGCAGCTCCACCTCCATCCTGTACGCCGACTCATCATTGTCACTGATGAGACCCTGATGAGACCCTTTGCATTCTTATAGCAAGGGTATTGGGGCTATTAAGACATTAATATTATCCTACACACTGGGCAAATTTTGACCCCCTACTTAATAAATTAAACACACTAATTAAATTCTGGAAAACACTCCCGATGTCTTTAATAGGCCGAATAAACGCAATAAAAATGATCTTTCTACCACAAATTTTATACCTATTTCAATCAATTCCTATATACTTACCAAAGAAGTTTAAAAAAAAAACTCGACTCAGATATCACTAATTTTATATGGGACTATAAATCACATAGAATACAAAAAACTCATCTGAATAAACCTAAAGTATTAGGGGGTTTAGCACTACCTAATTTTATGTATTATTATTGGTCAGTAAATATTAAAAATATGATTCAACTGATGGATAACTCCGCCCAGCAAGTGGACTGGATTGTAATGGAGAAAGAGGATTGCTCCTCTAGAAACATTGGAGCGATCCTCCTTTCTCCAATGAAATTGAATAACATAAATTATAATAAGAACCCAATTATTCATAGTACAATCCGAATTTGGAAACAAATAAAACAAAATTTAAAATTAAGAAATTTATCACTTTTATTACCTATAGTTAATAACCCTTCGTTTAATCCTTCTATTATAGATAAAGCTTATACACATTGGGGTAGACTAGGAATTAAAACGCTTGGTGACTTGTATGAAACTGGAAAATTACTTTCATTTCAACAATTACAAATAAAATATAAACTCGAAAATAATCAATATTTTAAATATTTTCAAATATGCGACTATTTGAAAAAATATACAAAAGATCATTATAATAACCCAGTAGATGTATTGGACGAGGCAATGCAGATAAAAGCGGAATCAGCAAACTTAATATCATATTTGTATAATATTATCTTAAATGTACAAATACCATCTACGGAGGGTATCAGAAGAGACTGGGAACAAGAGTTAGCTATTAAAATTTCAAAGGAAAGTTGGAATGAATACTTATTAAACGTGCATAAATGCTCGATTAATGTAAGACACACTTTAATACAATTTAAAATTTTACATAGATTATATTATTCAAAAACTAAAATTCATAAAATTTTCCCAAATGTATCATCTATTTGTGATAAATGTAAATCCCAAGAAGCTACTATAGCGCTCATTCGTTTTCTGTACAAAAATTCAAAAATTTTGGAATGAAATTTTTGAAATCTTTACAAAGTTATTTAAAACAAGACTGATACCCAAAGCAGAATGGATTATCTTCGGAATAACGGAAGATGGTCCAGAACTAAATGTGTTTCAAAAGAAACTAATGGACTATGGGTTAATAACTGGAAAAAAGCTAATTCTAAAATTTTGGAAGAAGGCTCCAATACCAACTATAAATATGTGGATTTCAAATATGTTTGAAACATTACACCTAGAAGAGATAAGACTCCTCCTACAGACATTTTCAACCTCTCACTTCTGAGGTCTGAGGTCCCCACCTGCTTCAAAAGGGCATCAATTATACCAGTGCCCAAGAAGAGTAAGGTAACGTGCCTCAATGACTATCGACCTGTGGCACTAACGCCTGTGGTGATGAAGTGCTTTGAGAGGTTGATCATGACGCAGATCAACTCCTACCTCGACAAAAACCTGGACCCACTGCAGTTCGCTTACCGCCACAACAGATCAACGGTGGATGCGATCTCGCTGGCCCTCCACTCCGCTCTGGACCACTTGGACAACAAAAACTCATATGTCAGGCTGTTATTCATCGATTACAGCTCGGTATTTAACACAATCATCCCCTCCAAGCTGGTTACCAAACTCGCAGAACTGGGTCTCTGCGCATCCCTCTGCAATTGGATCCTCGACTTCCTCACTCTCAGACCACAGTCTGTTCGTATTGGTGGAAATGTGTCAGACTCGATAACAATTAGCACGGGAGCACCTCAAGGCTGCGTGTTCAGTCCCCTGCTGTACTCACTCTATACTCATGACTGCGTAGCCGGACATAGTGCGAACTCCATCATCAAGTTCGCTGATGACACCACTGTTGTGGGACGTATCACTGATGGGGATGAGTCAGAGTATAGAAGAGAGATCGAGCAACTGTCCATATGGTGCCAGCACAACAACCTGGCCCTCAACACCAGCAAAACCAAGGAACTGATTGTGTACTTTGGAAGGAGTAGGATGGGGACCCACAGTCCCGTTTATATCAACGGGTCGATGGTTGAAAGGGTCAAGAGCTTCAAATTCCTGGGCGTGCACATCTCTGAAGATCTTTCCTGGTCCGAGAACAATGATGCCATTATCAAGAAAGCACATCAGCACCTCTACTTCCTGAGAAGATTACGGAGAGTCGGTTTGTCAAGGAGGACTCTCTCTAACTTCTACAGGTGCACAGTAGAGAGCATGCTGACCGGTTGCATCGTGGCTTGGTTCGGCAACTTGAGTGCCCTGGAGAGGAAAAGACTACAAAAAGTAGTAAACACTGCCCAGTCCATCATCGGCTCTGACCTCCCTTCCATCGAGGGGATCTACCACAGTCGCTGCCTCAAAAAGGCTGACAGCATCATCAAGGACCCACACCATCCTGGCCACACACTCATCTCCCTACTACCTTCAGGTAGAAGGTACAGGAGCCTGAAGACTGCAACGACCAGGTTCAGGAACAGCTACTTCCCCACAGCCATCAGGCTATTAAACCTGGCTCGGACATAACACTGAACTTTATTAGCCAATACTGTTATTTGCACTTTATCAGTATATTGACCATTGTGTATATATTTATAGAATGCCTTGTAGTAAATGCCTACTATGTTCTGTTGTGCTCAAGCAAAGCAAGAATTTCATTGTCCTACCAGGGACACATGACAATAAACTCACTTGACTTGACTTGACTTGACTTGACTTGACTAGTGTCATAAACAGTTGCACAGTCTTTATTCCTAAATGAAATGGCTCGGTAGAGAACATTCATCATTCATCATTTCTCCAGTGACTCTTACAAACTTCTATAGAAACATACTATTGAGTTACATCGCAGCTTGGTTTGGGAACAACTCTGCCCAGTGGCAGAGAGTTGCAGATGTCATCCAGTCTGTCACACAGACCAGACTCCATCTGCACTTCAGGTTGCCTCGGGAAAGCAGTCAACATAATCGTTGACTTGTCCCAACCCGGTCATTCTTCCTTCTCCCTCTACCCCTTTGTGGACATTGAACATAGAACTGATGCGCTACAATGCTGAGAACTATATTCTCCAACCTGTATCTTCCCCTTTGCTCGAGCTATTGTACTTGAGTTTAACTTGATTTTATTTATGTATAGTATATCTGATCTGCTTAGATAGCATGCAAAACAAAGTTTTCACTGAACCTTGATACACGTGACAATAATGAACCTAAATCAGTTAAACTCTGAAAGATTAATAATTGGCGCCTTTTTAATAATTAAAGATTATTCTTTAATCCGTGGGCAGTGGGCAGGTGCTATAGACTTGCACGGGAAGGTAGACGCTCCCACCCCCATGAGTCTCGGGCAGATGGGGTTCGTCAGCCTGGGAAGGCAGTCCATCTAGGAGAGGGTAAACTCTGATTTAAAACCTCCGCTGCCTTGTGGTCATATCCAGTCATGGAAAAGGCTCCAGGAGTAAACCTCAAGAAATCCGGAGCCCTTAAGGCAGTTTGTCGTTGTTTACAACCTTGCTCTGGCAGCTCCTGCGATGGCGCTGGTGCCAAACAGTAACGGCCCTGCTGTTCCTTTGGATCGATCAGCGACGTGGAGAGGGGGGACGTGCTGCATGGGCAACAGCCTGTCCCCCATATGACATCGCCCAGGCTTGCATCCGACCACACATCACGACGCTGCTCCAGCCAAGGTTTGGAGCAAGCAGCCAACAACTAGGATGCAACACCCATGGTCAGTCATGACCGAGGGGGGTCTACAATTCTTTAATCCCTAAAGATTAACAATTACTCTTTTACCAATTTTTTTGAGGGCATCAGACCATGACTGCGAAGAGATTGGCTGAGGCGGTCTCTTTTGATATCCAACAGAAAGGATTAGAGACAGCCATCCCTGTTTGAAATGAGAATAAAGCTAGTCTTAATAATGAAATAAAGGGGGCTAAGAGAAATAACAAAGACTTGTTTAAAGTCTTTGACTCTAAAGAGCAGTCGCATTTATCGACTCAGTTGAAACCTTTGACACGGTCAGCCATAAGCTTATACTTATAGGTTCTTGATAGGTTGGGAATTTATGTAAATTCTGTGAATGTTGTTGCAGATCAATAAACAGACTCCTACTGTTATCGTAAATGGCAGGGATAGGACTACATCCATCCCTCTGCGCAATCTGTTGGGTTCATCATGGGTGCAATGATGAATCTCTGCATCGGGCGGCACAGGGGCACAGCGTAGAGTTGCTGTCTTGCAGTACCAGAGCCTGGGTTCGATCTTGACTGGGTGCTGTCTGTATGGAGTTTGTCCGTTCTCTCTGTGACCGCATGGGTTTTCTCCGGGTGCTCCAGTTTTCTCCCACATTTCAAAGACTTGCAGGTTTGTAGGTTGATTGGCTTCTGTGAAATGCCACTCGTATGTAGGATGCAAATCTGGGATAACATGACACCAGTGTAGGGGCGAAGAAGTTATTGAAAGAAGTGCTGGTCATTGCTGTTTCTGCATTAATTTTCTTCTAATTCCCAAGATGCCATATTAATTGTCACCTGCTTATAATGCGACAGTGGACAAATCCATTGCCACAGAACTAATAAAACAAAGGATAGATACAAAATGCTGGAGCAATTCAGTGGGACAAGCAGCATCTCTGGAGAGAAGGAATGGGAAGGGTCTCGACCCGAAACGTCATCCATTCCTTCTCTCCAGAAATGCTGCCTGAGTTACTCCAGCACTTTGTGTCTATCTTCGGTGTAAACCAGCGTCCGCAGTTCCTTCCTACTGATAAAACAATGGTACTTTCAAAATGAACTTGTTGGGGTAACCATTTTTAGTTTATCTGCAGATGTATGAATATTCTTGTATTTGTTCCTATTGCCAACCAATGCAACTTCACTGCAAATGAAAACACTAAAACTTGTTGATTGTTTTCCTCTTTAGATGAGGCAAACATTACAAGACAGAGCATCTCTTGCTCCTTTGCTTCAACTGTCACACTCATATTTGAAGCTCCTGAAAATCCTGACAAATATCATTGGTGGAAAGATGAAAAGGAAATTCCTCAGCATCATCAACTAATAAATGGAAGCAGTAGACTTGTTATCCCAAATGCTTCGACAAGTGACTGTGGAACTTACACCGGTGTTGCAATCAATGGTGAAAGACAATCTTGGATGGTTTTCAACGTAACTATTTATGGTAAGCTTGATTTAAAGATGCCTAGAAAGTCAATTTTGTTACCTCCTGCTGTTAGTGGACTTTCAAGTACAACCTATGTAATTTGCACTTCAGCAGTGATAGCCAAGAGCAGAATGATAAGTAATTATTAAAACTTTTATGATGAGTTTGATAAGGAAAGGATGATGAGATTTTCTCCTTGGGAAATCATTGAATAAATATCTTCTATACTATTACTAAAACTTTCATCTTGACCACTTCCGGATTGCTTTTTTAAAAATGTGCGCAAAAACGGTACCCTATATCGCTAGGATTTTTTCACCACCTTGCTCACCGTTCTCTCCCCCAAGCGCACAAAGTTTTATTCCGATCGGTGGAATTATAAAAAAAGTTATGAAGGTTTAAAAAATCGTGAGATCAGCAGATTGGTCTTCTCGCCTGTCGGTCACCATGACGGTAACGCCCCTACTGGCACCTGCTGGAGAATAAAGCCCCGGAGGTTGGGCTGAGTAAATAAGAGTCCGCAAGAGTGGTGTCGGGAAAGTCGCTGTGTGGTCGGGAGGTGCTGTGTGGTGTCGGGAAAGTCGCTGTGTGGTGTCAGGAAAGTCGCTGTGTGGTGTCGGGAAAGTTGCCGTGTGGTGTCGGGAAAGTCGCTGTGTGGTGTCGGGTAAGCTGCTGTGTGGAGACGGGAAAGTCGCTGTGTGGTCGGGAGGTGCTGTGTGGAGTCGAGTAAGCCGCTGTGTGGAGTCGGAAAAGTCGCTGTGTAGTGTCGGGAAAGTCGCTGTGTGGAGTCCCTCCCTTCCACACATCTTTACCCCTTCCCCGTTCCACCCTCCTCCCCACCCCCCCACACCACACCATCCCACCCCATCCACACCACCCTACCCCCCCACACCACCCCACCTCCACCACACCTCACCCCTCCCCACACCACCCATCCCCCCATGCCATCCCACCCATGCCACCCCCCCAATGCCACCCCACCCCCCCACCACACCACCTCATACCCCCACCCCACCCCACCCCACCCCACCCCACAAAATCATGAGAGGAATAGATCGGGTAGACGTACTGATTCTCTTCCCCAGAGTAGGGGAATCAAGAACCAGAGGACATACGTTTAAGGCAATGGGGGAACTATTTAATAGGAACCTGACTGGTAACTTCTACATGCAAAGGCTTGGGGGCGCCATCCTGTATGGGTACGGCTGCCCAGCCTGCAGCTGTCCATTTTTTCACCTCTTTTTTTAAATTTTTAGTGAGTTGAGTGTTTTGTTTTTGGAGCTCTAGTCTTTTTTATGTGGGGGGGAGGAGGAAACTGCTTTGCAGGGTCCCTACCTGGTCGGGGAGGCTGCTTTCCTCCGAGCAGCACCTTCGACCCGTCCTCGTGGCCTACCAGCGGGCCTGGAGCGGCGTTTCCTGAGGGGACCGGCCAGAACCACGGCTTCGGCGGCGGCACAGCGCTGGAGCGTTATCACGGAGCGGAGCGGGCGATGCCTTGCCCGGGTCGCCGCGCTGGAGCTCCGGTATGCTGGGGACCGTCGATAAAAACATCGCGGAGCTGTGGTCTGTGGAGCGGCCAGCCGCGGGCGGTGGCGCTGAACTTTACATTGGGAGCCTGGGATCTCTCGCCGAGATCGCCAGTGGTGGAGCACCAATCAGCGCGGCCTGTCGGCTTCGGAAGCCGCGGTCTCCGGTAAGGAAGCGGCCGTCCCAAGTATCCCAAGCCGCTGAGAGGGTTCTCCCGACGCCGGAGCACCATCACCCGGCGAGAAGGGCCTGGAACATCGAGCCTCCGTAGTGGCGACTGCGGAGGCCTCAATAGGCCCGACTATGGGTGGACATGGGGATGGGGACTGTACTTTGTGCCTTCCCTCACAGTGGGAACCATTGTGGGGGGATGGTTTTATGTTTACATTTCTTTACTATTGTTATGTTGTTTTCTTTTTTAAGTGCTGCAATGGCAATCCGCATTTCACTACACCAATTGGTGTATGTGACTAATAAAGAACCTTTGAACCTTTGGTAGATGTATGGAATGAGCTGCCAGAGCAGTTAATTGAGGCAGGGACTATCATAACATTTAAGAAACAGGCCCTTCGGCACACAGAGTCCGCACCGACCAGCGAACCCCGCACACTAACAACATCCTACGCACATCAGGGACAATTTACAATTTTATCAAGCCAATTAACCTACAAACCTGTATGTCTTTGGAATGTGGGAGGAAACTGGAGCTCCCTGAGAAAAACCATGCAGGTCACGAAGAGAACGTACAAACTCCAAACAGACAGCACCCACAGTCAGGATCTGGTCTCTGGCGCTGTAAGGCAACACCTCTACTGTTGCGCTACCATGGCACCCGATTGGTGGGTGGGTTTTTCCCCATTTCGTTGAGAAAATTGGAGAAATGGATAGGATCTTGGAGTTTGAATTCCTCTCCTCCCAGGCCAGGTTTTTTCTCTGCAGTCAATGATGCCAAGTGAAGAAAAAGGTAGGCCTACACCCATATGTGTAGGACTGCTCCATTTCAAACCTAGACATTAGTTTGCAGCTCTCTCTAACTAACAAGTGACACATGTATTCTTGGGTGACATCTTTGAAATCAGAAAGGTTTTTATTTTCACCCTGGATGAAGATTTCACTACTTTGATTTCATGTACAGTATCACACTGATAAGTTGTTAACGTGCTGGGTTAACTTTAAGAAGGCTACAATCCAATATCACCCAGTGAAAACAATTGATGATTCAAGAGCCAGTCTTGAAAGAAAGAGACCGTTATTGCAGACTTGAAGCGGCAGGGGACAGATCTACATAGGCAGCAGAGTCCCTTCCCTGTAGAAATTCAGTAAGACAATTGGTTTGCAGCAACTATTGGAGGTTTTGGTAATATGAATGAATGAATGAATGAATACTTTATTGTCATTATAACATGTAAACATGTACAACGAAATTAAAAATGCCAACCAGTCAGTGCACCATTCACACATTATCTAAAAGCAAAAGTCTAAAATAAACAACTAAAATAAATAACATGAAAAAAAACATTCTTCTGTCAATTTCACAGTCTCTTTGGTATGTAGCTCACCTGCGCTCATTTGGTGGCTACATTAAGTGTAGTTATTGCTGTGGGATAAAAACTGTTTTTGAGTCTGTTTGTCCTTGTCCTCATTGATCTGTACCGTCTGCCTGACGGCAGCAGTTCAAACAGGGAGTGTCCGGGGTGGGAAATGTCCTTTATAATGTTCTGGGATTTCTTGAGACAGTGGGAACTGTGTAGGTCCTCCAAGGTGAGGAGAGGGCAGCCGACAATCTTCTGGGCGTTGTCAATAGCCCTCTGGAGCGCTTTCCTCTTAGCCGCTGTGCAGCTGGGTGTACCACACGCATACGCAGTATGTTAGGATGCTCTCTATGGAGCACCGATAAAAGGACAGCAGCAGTCTCTGGGTGATGTTGTTCTTCCTGAGCACCCTCAGGAAGTGCAGTCTCTGCTGGACCTTTTTCAGCAGCGCAGAGGTGTTCACGCTCCATGTCAGGTCCTCCTCAATGTGGATTCCCAGGAAGCGGAAATCCGCCACCCTCTCCACAGTCCCCTCTGATGATTAATGGTGTAATGTCCGTTTTCTTCTTCCTGTAGTCTATTATGAGCTCCTTGGTCTTTGAGGTGTTGAGGAGCAGGTTATTTTCTCCACACCACCCTGTCAGCTCTGTAATATCAGGAATTTTGGGTACTTGGGAAAATGGTTAAAAATCTGTAAAACCTGTTTGACATCTTTTGCAGAAAGCTGCAGATCCATGTGAGATGGATGGCTCCAGAAAGTCTGAAGCCTGGGAAGGGGTTGCAGAGAGGATCAAAGATCTTAGAGCAGAGCAAGATAGACCACTCCTGCAAAATACAATGGACTGACGTGTCGTACGTACCGGACCATAACTTCCGCCATTTCTGTAAACCCGACCCGACTTCAGTTATGCCTCTCGCAGTGTAATGAGCGTCGCGGGGGAACAGTTTGTGTGTTTTTACATGTTTTAAATGTTTTTTTAAATTTTCTTTTTAAACGATCTGCCGGACATGCTGTGTCTGTGTGTGTGTTTGGCGGAGTCTGGGGGGAGAAGCGCCGGCACCAAGAGCGAGCGAACGCGCGGACAGACGGAGGAAAGCGACGATCATAGAGCGGAATAGGTGACATTTCGGGTCGATTCCCTTCTTCAGACTGACAGTCAAGGAAAAGGGAAACAGGAGATATAGGCACATCTTCCATTCATTTGTCCTTAGTACCGTCTATATCTCTTGTTCCTCTTTCCCCTGACTCAGTCTGAAGAAAGGTCTCGACCCAAAATGTCACCTATTCCGCTCTATGATCGTTGCTTTCGTCCGTCTGTCCGCGCGTTCGCTCGCTCTTGGTGCCGGCGCTTCTCCCCTCAGACTCCGCCAAACAAACACACACACACACACACACACACACAGCATGACCGGCAGATCGGTGCGGGCCGAGACCAGGAGCAGGGAGAAGGATGACATCAAACGGGTCATGGCAGCTATCGAAAAAGTCGACCAGAAATATCACCTAATCCTCTCCAGAGATGCTGCCTGATCCGCTGATTTAGTCCAGTCTTTCGTGTCTGTCTTCAATTTAAACCAGATTCTGCAGTTCCTCCCTGCACAAGGTATGTGCCGTTTAAAAGAAAAATTTTAAAAAACATTTAAAACATTTAAAAACACACAAACTGCGGGCCGAGACCAGGAGCAGGGCGAAGGATGACACGAAACGGGTCATGGCAGCTATCGAAAAAGTACGGAAATGGTAGGGGGAAATTAAAAAAAACACCCAAAGGAAATAGATGTTTAACAAAAAAAAAAGGGGGGCCGACGATTGCTCCGTGTCCGTGTCGGAGGGAAGGGGGGAGGGCGGGAGGATGGTTTGAGTTCCTCTTTCTCCTGACTCAGTCTGAAGACGGGTCTCGACTGGAAATGTCACCTATTCCTTTTGTCCAGAAATGCTGGCCGACCCGCAGCATTTTGTGTCGATCCTTTAATCTCTCAGCCTGATATAGAAGTTCGTGAGTTTATTGTCATGTGTCCCAGATAGGACAATGAAATTCTTGCTTTGCTTCAGCACAACAGAATATTGTAGGCATAAATAAATACAGAACAGATCAGTGTGTCCATATACCATTAAATATATATATATATACACACATAAATAAACAGATAAACATAGAAAATAGGTGCAGGAGTAGGCCATTCGGCCCTTCGAGCCTGCACCGCCATTCAATATGATCATGGCTGATCATCCAACTCAGTATCCCATCCCTGCCTTCTCTCCATACCCCCTGATCCCTTTAGCCACAAGGGCCACATCTAACTCCCTCTTAAATATAGCCAATGAACTGGCCTCAACTACCTTCTGTGGCAGAGAATTCCACAGATTCACCACTCTCTGTGTGAAAAACGTTTTCCTCATCTCGGTCCTAAAAGATTTCCCCCTTATCCTTAAACTGTGACCCCTTGTTCTGGACTTCCCCAACATCGGGAACAATCTTCCTGCATCTAGCCTGTCCAACCCCTTAAGAATTATGTACGTTTCTATAAGATTCCCCCCTCAATCTTCTAAATTCTAGCGAGTACAAACGAGCAATAGGCTATTAAAGTTCAGATTTTTGTTTGAATTGAGTTTAGTAGTATGATGACTGAGGGGAAGTAGCTGTTCCTGAACCTGGATGTTGCAGATCTCAGGCTCCTGTACCTTCTACCTGAAGGTAGCGGGGAGATGAGTGTGTGGGCAGGATGGTGTGGGTCCTTGATGATGCTGCCAGCCTTTTTGAGGCGACTGTGATAGATCCCCTCGATGGTAGGGAGATCAGAACTGATGATGGACTGGGCAGTGTTTACTACTTTTTGCAGTCTTTTCCAATGCTGGGCGCACAAGTTGCCGAACCAAGCCACGATACAACCGGTCAGCATGCTCTCTACTGTGCACCTGTAGAAGTTCGAGAGAGTCCTCCTCGACAAACCGACTCTCCGTAATCTTCTCAGGAAGTAGAGGCGCTGATGTGCTTTCTTTATGATTGCATCAGTGTTCTGGGACGAGGAGAGATCTTCGGAAATATGCACGCCCAGGAATTTGAAGCTCTTGAACCTTTGCACCATCGACCCGTTGATATAAACGGGACTGTGGGTCCCCATCCTACCCCTTCCAAAGTTCCAAAGCAGAATCTCCCTGAATGACCTCATGACGGAAGCCGGTTATGGAAATGGCGCTGAAACTTACCCATGACCCTACTACGGCTTTTTAGCGGAGTGGACCATCTTGCTCTGCTCTAAGATCTTTGGTCCAGATGGCCGGCAACTTGTTACTATGTATAGAATTCTGCAGAAGGAGCTATGCACTGCTGCAAAAGCATGCTTGGGGTTGGTTGGGAAATGTTGGGTTTCAATTATGTTGTAGTACCTTCCTGCCGCTAATTGTGATTGGTCCAGGACAGTGGCCTCATCAAAGATGTTTCTTTTTATCTAGTGATAATGTTTCTTTACAAAATCCACAAACCTGACTGTCCCAGTAGACCCATTGTCTCTGCCTGCTCGTGCCCCACCGAACTCATCTCCACCTACCTCGACTCCATCCTATCCCCCTTGGTTAAATCCCTCCCTACCTATGTTCAAGACACCTCAGTCACTCTCCGTCATCTCCGCGCATTCCACTCTCTAGGCCCTCACCCCCTCATCTTCACCATGGACGTCGTCATTGTACACCTCCATCCCCCACCAGGATGGTCTCGAAGACCTCCGTTTTTTCCTCGACCGTAGAAGCAACCTATACCCGGCCACTGACACCCTCCTCCGCCTAGCGGAGCTGGTCCTTACCATCAATAACTTCTCATTTGACTCCTCCCATTTCCTCCAAATACAAGGCGTAGCTATGGGCACACGCATGGGCCCCAGCTACGCTTGCCTCTTTGTCGGGTACGTAGAACAATCCTTGTTCAATGCGTACCAGGGCCCCATCCCCGACCTCTACCTCCGCTACATCGATGATTGTTTTGGTGCCACATCCTGCACCCACACACAACTGACTGACTTTATCCGCTTCACCACCAACTTCCATCCGGCACTCATATACACCTGGACCATTTCCGACACTTCCCTACCATTCCTTGACCTCACTATCTCCATCACAGGTGATAGACTTCATACCAACATCCACTACAAACCTACCGACACCCATGGCTATCTGGACTACACTTCTTCCCACCCTGTTCCTGTAAGGACTCCATCCCCCACTCCCAATTCCTCCGCCTACGCCGCATCTGCTCCCAGGATGAGGCGTTCCACACCAGGGCATCCGAAATGTCCTCATTCTTCAGGGAACGGGGGTTCCCCTCCTCCACCATAGATGAGGCTCGCACCAGGGTCTCTGCCATACCCCGCAACACTGCTCTCTCTCCCCATCCCCCACTCACAACAAGGGCAGAGTCCCCCTAGTCCTCATCTTTCACCCCACCAGCCGTCACATACAAGTGATCCTCCGTCAGTTTCGCCACCTCCAACGTGACCCCACCACTCGCCACATCTTCCCATCTCCCCCTATGTCTGCCTTCCGCAAAGACCGCTCCCTCCGCAACTCCCTTGTCAATTCTTCCCTTCCCTCCCGTACCACCCCCTCCCCGGGTACTTTCCCTTGCAACCGCAAGAGATGCAACACTTGTCCCTTCACCCCTCCCCTCGACTCCATTCAAGAACCCAAGCAGTCGTTCCAGGTGCGACAGAGGTTCACCTGCATCTCCTCCAACCTCTATTGCATTCGCTGCTCTAGATGTCAGCTGATCTACATCGGTGAGACCAAGCGGAGGCTTGGCGATCGTTTCGCCGAACACCTCCGGTCGGTCCGCAATAACCAACCTGACCTCCCGGTGGCTCAGCACTTCAACTCCCCCTCCCATTCCGTATCTGACCTCTCTGTCCTGGGTCTCCTCCATGGCCACAGCGAGCAACACCGGAAATTGGAGGAAATGCACCTCATATTCCGCTTGGGAAGTCTACATCCTGGGGGCTTGAACATTGAATTCTCCCAATTCTGCTAGCCCTTGCTGTCCCCTCCCCTTCATCAGCCCTCTGGTTGTCTCCTTCCCTCCCCCAGCCCTCGGGCTCCTCCTCCGCCTTTTTTCCTTTCTTCTCCCCACCCCCTATCAGTCTGAAGAAGGGTTTCGGCCCGAAACGTTGCCTATTTCCTTCGCTCCATAGATGCTGCTGCACCCGCTGAGTTTCTCCAGCATTTTTGTGTACCTTCGATTTTCCAGCATCTGCAGTTCCTTCTTTAACAACATGTTTCTTTACTTAATGGAAGTGTTTCCCCCTAAGTGCTATGTGTTGAAACTATGTTTACGTACGATTGTATGATTGGGTTAGGGAACTGTCATTCCATGTACTTTGCAGCCTCTATTGGTAATTGGCTTGGAGGGGTTGCCTCCCCCATGTATTTTTGCGCCTTTCGTTTATAGGGCTATAAAAGAGTGGGGAGCACATTGGGGTGTGCTGATCGTCTGGGGTTTGTTCTATTTGCGCGAGGCTGTGTGGGCTCGAATAAGTAGTAACGAGGATCAGTCCCGCAGTATTGTGTACAATAAAGGAGAGTTGGATTTCCAGTGCTCGTATCGGTGTTTGACTCAATCAGACTAGTGGGGTAAGTTTAGGACTGGAATCTACAGTATCATTGTCATTTTCTCTAATGTCCTGTTAAATGGTTCATCGTGTGAACATTTTGATTACAGGTATTTCCATCAACGACTCTATAATTATTATTGCGTCCATTGGTGGGACTGATATCTTCCATATCTTGCACAGGATTCTTCATTCTCGTATGTTTGGGGAGGCAATTAAAAACAGGTATCTGTCAAATATTCAACATACTCATAAGTTGATGCCTTCACATTTTTACTTCTTGATGGATGTTGAACTTTTTATCAAAATTGAGTGTAAATGTAGATAAACTGAGGTTGCTAAACTAAATTCATCTAGTTCATAAGTGATAGGAGCTTCTTTAGATATGTAAAAATGAAAAGATTAGTGAGGACAAATGCAGGCCCCTTACAATCTGAGACAGGTGAATTTAAAAATGGGAAACTGGGAAATGGCAGAACAGTTAAACAAGTACTTTGCTTCTGTCTTCACTAAGGAAGACACAAACAATCTCCCAGAAATACTTGGGGACTGAGGATCTAGTGGGAGGGAGGAATTGAAGGTAATCCACATTAGTAAGGAAATGGTGTTAGGTAAACCGTTGGGACGGAAGGCAGATAAATCCCCAGGGCCTGATGGTCTTCATCCCAGAGTACTCAAGGCGGTGGGCCCTAGAAACCGTGGATGTATTTGTGATCATTTCCCACTGTTCTATAGACTCTGGATTAGTTCCTGTGGACTGGATGGTAGCTAGTGTAACTCAACTTTTAAGAAAGAAGGAAGAGAGAAAACAGGGAATAAAAGGCCTGTCCCACTTGCATGCGATTGCATGCGTCCGGCGCGACCAAACATGGTCGCTTGAGGCGTACAGGCCGCGCGGGGCCAGTCCCACTTCAAAGTGCGGAGGCGTATGGAGTTGTGCGGGGCTGGTCCCGACATCGCGCGGTGCTCCGAAAACCCCGCACTGTCCGAAAATTCCGCGCGCCAACGGCCTGTCGGCCCGAAGGCGCATTGAGGGCGTACGGAGCGTCTTGACGTCGTACGCAGCGTCTTGACGGCGTACGCCTAGCGCGTGGCATTGCGCGATGACGTCACCGCCCGGCTGCCGTTGCGTGATGACGTCACGGCACGACGCCCAAATTCAGTCGGCCCGGCTTCCTGCCCAGCTGATTGGTGAGTATGACGCAAATTACGTCACACGCAAAACTTAGCGCGTACTTACCGCAAACTTACCGCGAACTCCGCTTCCGTTTGGTCGCGCCAAACGCATGCAGTCGCATTCAAGTGGGACAGGCCCTTTATAGACCAGTTAGCCTGACATCGGTAATGGGGAAGATGCTTGAGTCGATTATTAAAGATGCAATAGCAGCACATTTGGAATGCAGTGACAGGATCCGTCAAAGTCAGCATGGATTTATGAAGGGGAAATCATGTTTGACTAATCTTCTAGAATGTTTTGAGGATGTAACAAGTAGAATGGATAAGGGAGGGCCAGTGGATATGGTGAATCTAGACTTTCAAAAAGCCTTTGACAAGGTTCCACAAGAGATCAGTGTGCAAAATTAGAGCACATGGTATTGGGGGTGGGGTATTGACATGGATAGAGAACTGGTTGGCAGACAGGAAGCAAAGAATAGGAATTAACGTATCCTCTTCAGAATGGCAGGCAGTGACTTGTGGGGTGCCGCAAGGCTCAGTGCTGGGACCCGTTATTTACAATATATATTAATGATTTAGACAAGGGAATTAAATGTAACATCTTCAAGTTTGTGTATGACACAAAGCTAGGTGGCAGTGTTAGCTGCGAGGAGGATGCTATGAGGCTGTAGGGTGATTTGGATAGGTTGGGTGAGTGAGCAGATGCATGGCAAATGCAGTATAATGTGGATAAATGTGAGGTTATCCACTTTGGTGGCAAGAACAAGAATTATTATCTGAATGGTGTCAAATTAGAAAAAGAGGTGTAACGAGACCTTTGTGCTTGTACATCAGTCACCGAAAGTAAGCATGCAGGTACAGCAGGCAGTGAAGAAAACTAATGGCATGTTGGCCTTCATTGCATGAGGATTTGAGTTTAGGAGCAAGGAGGTCCCACTGCAGTTGAACAGGGCCCTGGTGAGACCACACCTGGAGTATTGTGAACAAGGGGGTCACAGTTTAAGAATAAAGGGTAGGCCATTTAGGACTGAGATGAGGAAAGACTTTTTCATCCAGGGAATTGTCAATCTGTGGCATTCTCTGCCACTGAAGGCAGTGGAGGCCAATTCACTGAATGTTTTCAAGCTAGGACTAAAGGAATCAAGGGATATGGGGAAAAAGCAGGAACAGGTTACTGATTTTAGATGATCAGCCATGATCACATTGAATGGCAGTGCTGGCTCGAATGGCCGAATGGCCGACTCCACCTATTTTTCTATGTTTCTAATTAGGCCATTTGGCCCATCAAGTTTTCTCCGCCATTCAATCATGGCTGATCTATCTCTCCCTCCTAACCCCATTCTCCTGCCTTTTCCTCATAACCCTTGACACCCGCACTGATCAAGAATATATCTCTCTCTACGTTAAAAATATTCATTGACTTGGCCTCCACAGCCTTCTGTGGCAATTAATTCACAGATTCATTACCCTTTGACTAAAGAAATTCCTCCTCATCTCCTTCCTAAAGGAATGTCCTTTAATTCTGAGGCTATGACCTCTGGTCCTAGACTCTCCCACAAGTGAAAACATCCTTTCCACATCCACTCTATCCAGGTCTTTCGCTATTCGGTAAGTTCCTATGAGGTCCCCCCTCAGGTTTCTAAGTTCCAGCTAGTACAAGCTCAGTAACGTCAAATGCTTATCATAGGTAAACCCACTCATTCCTGGGATCATTCTCGTAAACCTCCTCTGGACCCTCTCCTGGGCCAGCACATCCTTCCTCCGATATGTGCCCAAAATTGCTCACAAAATTGTTCTTTTGTCCGATGGGATCCAATTAATCTATATTTTTAGGATTATTGTGAAGGGTTATTAATTCTAGTGGAATTACCCAAGGCCTAAGCTGAAAGAGGTCTTTTGTGAAGAGTTTCATGGAGAAGGGTTGTGCAAACTAGCAGAGGTTGGAGATAATGCTCATTATAATGGACCAAAGAGGGGAATGGTGCCCATTATTGCTGTTTGTCTGCTATAACTGAGTAAGGGTTCCCCCCCTTCCCCCATTGACATTGCTACCCAGGTGCCGGGTCAGTATCTTGGAGCCCCATCACTGAGAGCCCAGTGGGACCGCCCTCACCGCAAGGAGTGCAGCCCAGGAAGGCCGCCCAGCACAACATTATCCAGTGCACCTGGGGAATGGCAATAACCACTACAACCTGCTTCTGATTCCTGCATTCAGAGATTGAGAGCAAAATGGGAGGTCTGAGGCATTGGTGTGGCAGGGTGAGGAAACCCTGTCCGCTCATGTGAGACTCCCGCAACCAATACAACCGATCGACTGCCCAGAGTTCAGGGTGAAAGGAACTGAAACGCCAACCCCGTTTCTCCTTCCAAAGATGCTGCCTGACCTGCTGAGTGTACAAAGTTCTTTTTAACACCTAAACATGTAATTTTTGTTACTGCCAGCTAAAAGTACTAAAGGCCGCTTATTACATTGTTTAACAGAGTATCATAGCTTGTCATCTTAAATGGCCTTCCACAGTGTAACTAGTGGCCTGTGTTCTTTAGGATACAGTGGTGTATAGCCGAAACCCATTATAAAGAGATCTGTAATAATGAGGGTAGATTGCATGTTAACCTTCTATTGTGGTGTTGGAAGCAACACCCCAGTTCTAGCAGAAGGTCTTCCCTAGTTCTAGCAGTAGGTCCATCATGTCTGATGAGGGTGTGGGATAGGAAGGAATGGGTTGCCTTCCCCTAGACCTTGTGTTATTTTTTTTATCCTCATGTATTTATAATTTCATAAGTGAAAGGAGCAGAATTCGGCCATTCGGCCCATCAAGTCTACTCTGCCATTCAATCATGGCTGATCTATCGTTTCCTCTCAACCTCATTCCCCTACCTTCTCCCCATAACCCTTGACACCCTTGATGTATTCCTGGATAGGTATGGCAGTTTAGAGATGGGTTGCTTATTGCAAGATTGAGTGTTAGTTTCTAAGCAAAGGGGTGATGATGACAGATTTGCGAGCAGGTGCAGCATTACCCGAGGAGAGAGACATCATTTTTTATGAAATGTGAAGCGTTTCCATAAATTTCCATTCAAGGTATTTTGATTCTCCATTTACTCAATGTAAGTGAGGTCTCTTAAATTCCATCACCTCATCAATATTCTAATGTCCTGTCCATTTTTGAGCCTCACACCTGACACTGACAGATTCAGGTTGATCAGCCGAGTCCCTCCCTATAACCTGTTCACTCTGTCAGTTGTTTGATGTTTTATTTGCTTTGAAGATAAATTGTAAAGTGGATTTCAGTTGTATTAATGCAACTATTCATTTTGTTCCAGTGTCTCGGAAGCTGATAATTTATAATACTCTGCCACTTTTTGCCACTTTCATTGCACTCATTCTCAGGATTTGTTTTAAAGGTAAGAACACTAATAATAATCATTCACTATGTGAAACTGAAATGTTCATTATCTCTGCCTGCACACTGTAGGCAGTTTTCTAGACCATCAGCAGCACTGCTTCAAGTCCCACGGTCAGATGCAAATAAATGTCCAAGATTTTATTAGACTGTAGGTCAGAAAGAACTTTGTTTAAGTGATTGCACAGTGGTTGTAAATCAAGTGTTTCTTGACAACATTTAAGGCCTGGGTTAGAGTGGAACTTTTATGTAGTGGGCAGTACGGTGGCGCAACGGTAGAGTTGCTGCCTAACAGTAGCAATGTTCCCTATTGCTTTTCCATTGACTTAACACAAAAGCTGTGATCAAGGACAGTCAACAGCCCATAACTTTCTTAAAAATTAAGAGAACTGAATGAAATTTTCAGTTATTATAGATTGAAGCATTCTGAAACAAATATGAAACAATCTTACTTGGATGACCTGAAATTAAAGCATATAATTAGTTAGTTGCCTAATTGTAGCTAATTACAAAATTCAATTACTAGATCTAAACATCTATCCATTTCTTAAGAAAAGGTTAACATTTTTAAGAAGCCTAAGTGTCCAAATAACATTCACACAAGAATTCACAATATATACATGATTTTTAAATCTCATTGTCATGAGTTTCTAGGCTAAATGGAAGGAATTTAGTGTTTAATTCCCGTAAATTAATGGCAATTTAAATCATCTTGCGAGTGGGTTTTTGTGGAACGCGATCGTTTGGAACGTTGCGGTTGTCGCGAATTTAAACCCCATATTGACAGGAAAAATACTGCCGGTTCATATGGGTCCTAAGTCACCTTTTTGCAACGTGACATTTTGATTAAAGACATCCAAAGTACCAAGTTTATATGAAAAAAATAAACGGTGTACCTTGCCTTGTCCCCTACGTGAGATCCGTCCCGTTGTCATCGTTCACGGCTTTAGAAGATGATTTTAATTTTACTCCTGCTATTACATTATCCAGCCCTAATTTTAATAAACTTAATAAAACGGCAGTCGAAGCGATTTTTCTTTAGCAACTAAACAGCCTGTTCAAAATCGATTTGAATAGGGAGTTGTGACACCACATTAGCTGGCGCAAGCATTTACATTGCAATGTAGACATGTGACATGGGAGTGGCAGTAGTAGACTTTTCAATAGTAACGTAACACCATTAAAAGAAATGAATTACGTGTTGACGTCCACAGCTAAGAAGGAAGAGGTAACAAATGTTGACATCGCAGTGCCAACATATAAAGTACTTGAGAATGCATCATTCTACATGTACCTCTGTGCACAAGTCAGGTAACGCATCTGGTGTTAATATACATAAACTAAGCCAGTTGCTGTCACTGGGTTCGTGTCCTACCTGCAGGTTTCTTATCTAGCAGCAGCATTAAAAAACTGGAAAGGTTCCAGAAGGCATAACACTTTTATGTTTTATGTAGGGGGTTGGTGAAAACATTTTTTAATCTCTTACCTCGACGAAGATGCAATTTTTTTCCATATCGTATCTCCGTCCGCACTGCAGCCTAACATCGAGGAGCTGGCGGCCTCTTGCTGGGGATCTACCTCAGGAGCTCCAACTGCGGGAGCCTGCAGGACTTTACATCGTGGAGCTCGCAGTCCCTGGTTAGGGATCGGCTTCGGGAGCTCCAAGCCGCGGAAGCTTTGACCGCCCCGATCGCGGGAGCATTTACCGCCCCGATCGCAGGAGCTTTGACCGCGCTGACGCGGGAGCTTCGATCGCCGGTTGTGGGAGCTTTGATCACCCCGACTGCGGATGGTTCGACCGCCCCGACTGCAGGAGAATAAAGCGGGAAGAAGATTAGACTTTATTGCCTTCTTGGATGTGAGGAATGTGGGGAATCCGCAGCAGTGGATATTTATGTTAACTTTTATGTAGTTGTATGGCTGTATGGCAATCGAGTTTCACTGTACCTTAATTTGTATACGTGACAATAAAAGACCTTTGCAACCTTTGAATTTTTGCAGAAATAGGAATAAAATGTAATCTTGCGAATCACATATCACCTAAAACAAAAGTACATAAGGCACATAATTGTCTAACACAGAATTGTATTATTGCATCTTATTAATTTAATCTTCCCACTATATATAACACAAATTTTAAATTACTGTTGGATTTTTGCTCCAGGTGCTGCCGTTATGCCCATAGTTTTCCTCTGCACTGGGCTTGTCAAGTTGTGTTTCTCCGTTAAGGGTTTTCACAAAAAGAAAGGTATGTAGTAGGTTCATTAATAGTATAACATTTTCAGATATAAAAACAAAGCTATACTTTCTAAATCATTGCATCATTTGCACTTGGCAGATTCTCAACCTATCGATTTACACATCTACTTGGTGATTCCCTATACATTTATCATCTTCTTTGAAGAAATTCAACTAAACAGTGAGTTTACTGGCACCACTATATTACCATGCATAACATTGCAAAGAACTGCATTCACCTATGAGTGATCAGTGTGTTTGTTGTATTTGGAAGTGCTCAGAGATGTTCATCTCATTGCTAATGAAGCAAAATGTTTCTGCCGTTGATGAGTTTAAAGGGGGCGCCGTCAAGTATGGCTGCCCTGCCAGCAGCTGTTAGTCTTTTCACCCTTTTTTATTTATTTTTAGTTAGTTGAAAGTGTTTGTTTTGGAGCTCTTTTAGTCTTTTTATGTGGGGGGGGGAAGGGGGGAAACTATTTCTCAGTACCTACCTGGTCGGAGTTGCGGCTTTTCTCCGAGCCGTATCTTCGCCCCTTCCTCGCGGCCTACGGGCAGACTGGAGCGGCGTTTTCCTGCCGGGACCGGCCAGGACTTCAGCTTCGGCGGTGGCACAGCGCTGAAGCACCATCGCGGAGCGGGCGATGCCCTAACCCGGATTGCCGTGCAGTAAGCTCCGGAGTGCTGTGACAGCCGGCACCAACATCGCGAAGCTGCGGTCTGCGGTCAGCGGAGCTTCCAGCCGCGGGCGGCGCTGAGCTTTAAACACCGCGGAGCCTGGGATCTCACGACGAGGTCGCCAGAGTCGGAGCATCGACCAGCGCGGCTCGTGGACTTCGGGAGCCGTGGTCTCCTGGGAGGAAGCGGCCGCTCCAGACACTCCGGGCCGCTGAGAGTGTTCACCCGACGCCAGAGCTCCATCATCCGGCGAGAGGGCCTGAGGCATCGGGCTGCCATATCGGCGACTGCAGAGGCCTCAATAGGCCCCGACTATGGGTGAACTGGGGATGGGACTGGACTTTGCTGCCTTCCCCCACAGTGGGAACCATTGTGGGGGGATGTTTTTATGTTATTGTTAAATTCTTTTATCTTTATTTGTGTGCTGCATGGCAAGTCAAATTTCACTACACGAATTGGTGTATGTGACAATAAATGTTTATCTATCTATCATATCTATCTAAAGAGGATTCCCCTCATGTTCGTTCTCTTTCCAGCTACATGTCTGCAGCAAGCTCCTTCAGAACTATGCCGGGCAATCACTCATGAACAAAGAAATGTTTATCGTACTTCCGTGATCTATCTTCCTGGTAATTTCGTCAAAAAAACCAAATCAAATTTGTGAGAAGCCCTCATGATAATCCCTAATCAGTCTTTGCCCTTCCACATGCACATAGATCCTGTCTCTCAGAATCCTCTCCTGGATAACAATAAATTAAACTAAAAAAACTCAACTCAACTCTCTAATGACTTACCAGCCACTGATGTTTTGCTCACCTGTCTGTAGTTCCCAGGTTTATCCTGCAACCTTTATTAAATAAGGGCATTACATTAGCCACCCTCCAGTCTTCTGGCCCCTCATCAATGGTCTGAATATAGATGTCAGGGGCCCTGCAATTTCTTCCCAAGCTTTCCACAATGTCCTGAGATATAATTGAACAGGTCCTGGGATTTATCTACGTATCTAATGTCAAGAGTGCTTTATTATCGTATTGGTCCAACGGAACAATTAAATTCTTCCTTGCAGCAGCACCACAGATAAGTAAACGTAGTACTCAGTAGACTTAATAATAAGCAACAAAAAGAAGTTCCATATCTAAAAAAAACCCATAAGGTGCAAAGACAAATGGAAGCAATGCCAAGTCACAGGTGCTGTTTTTAGTTTAGTTGGAGTTCATCGTGTTCAATGTGCAGTGGGGGCGCCTAACGGCAGCGGCTCAACTACAGTTGTCCGTCTTTTTTTATTTTTTGTCTTGTTAAATGTATGTCTTGAGCTTAGTTTTTATTATTTTTTAGCTGTGTATATGTGGGGGGTGGAGGGGGGGGGGGGTGTTGGGGAAACCGTTAGTCTCTTCCCTGTGCGGGGACCCGAGTTTTTCCCTGTCGGGTCTCCGGTGTCGTTGGGCCTAACATCGTGGAGCCGGCGGCGGCCTCCAGCCGGGACCAACCTGAGGGCTCCAGTCGCGGAGCCTGCGGACCTGACATCGCGGAGCTGGTCGTCTTCGGAGCGGGGAGAGCTGTGGTGGCGCTCGGCTGCGACCCGACTTTGGAGCTTAGGAAGCTCCGGCTGCGGGCCCGGTGGACAGGAACATCGGGAGCTCCAGGTCCCTGGTGGGAGACGGCTTTCAGAGCTCCCGCAACGGCAACTTCTCCCGCTGGACGCGCGGGGTTTAAAGGACACGGAGCGAGGCCTAACATCGCCCGGCGCGGGTTAGCGGCCACGGGACTTACCGTCGCCCGTCGTGGGCTCTAACATCGGAGCCCCAGTTCGCATAGACGCTGCAGGTGGACTGCTGGACCGCGGGTTGGACTGCTTGAACCGCAGGGTTTAAAGGACACGGAACCGGGGCCTAACATCACCCGGTGTGGCTAAATGGCCACAGGACTTACCATTGCCCGCCGGGGGCTTTAACATCGGGAGCCCCAGTTCCCCTCGACGTTGCAGGTGGACTGCTGGACCGCGGGAGAAGAACAAAGGGAAGAGATAAGACTTTTGCCTTCCATCACAGTGAGGAGGTGTTGGAGATTCACTGTGATGGATGTTTATGTAAACTGTGTTAAGTGTGGGTCTTGGGGTTTTTTGTAATGTAAAAAAACTGTAGTAAATGATATTTCGTTCAAACCTAGGTTTGAATGACAATAAATAGCATTCTATTCCAATAGCCTGATGATTGTTGGGAAGAAGCTGCTCCTGAACTTGAACATTGCAGTTTTCAGACTCCTATACCTTTCCAAGTGATATGAGGATGTGGCCAGGGTGGTGTGTCTGATGATGTTGGCTGCCTTTTTGAGGCAGCACCTTCCTGTAGATCTCCTCGATGGTGGGGAGGTCAGTACCCTCGATGGATCGGGCATTGTTCATGACATTTGGGCAATCTTCTTCCTTCCTGGGTGTCATCCTGGTACCATCAAGTGGTATTCAAAGTGAATGAATCTTGATTAATCAGCTAAAGTGGTAAATGGGAAGTATTTCTGTCCGTATTCAATGTGATGCAATAAGAATATGTATAACAGAATCAATTTTAAGACCATGCATGCTCCTGATTATTTGACACGTACTGTTTCCTTGGTGGGTCTGTTCTAACAGAGATGGGAAAAAGACTCCGGAACATTCTCTCCAAGGAATATTTCCCAATATGTCTTTTGAACAGCTCTTCTTTAGCTGAAGATCCCAAATGTGACTTGTCCAGTGCTTAGTTCCCCTTTGTGTGTCATGACATCTCGCTTATGTGGTTCAATGTCCAGTTTTGTTTGATAATTCCGTGGGATGTTTTAACGGGGTAAAGCTGCTACATAAATACAGGCTTTTTTTCTGTTTTACAATGAGAAATATTCAAGGTGAATTTATTTAGTGGATTTCATTGTTTTGTATTTTCAGATCACGGGTGTCACGGCTCTATTCTATCCTGGAGCATAACCATTGCAGTTGTGCTCAGCTTTGTTATAATCTTACTTATGTTCTGTGAATATTGTAAGTATCAAATCCTTTGATCATTTCCACTTTCTAAAGAATTTGGCAGTTATTTTATTAACTCTTATTTTATAACTTACCGTCTTCTCAGCTTTTAAAATAAAAGATCTGTGGGGAAATTGCACAAATTTCAGGGCAGCACGTTGGCATGGAGGTAGAGTTGCTGCCTTACAGCACCAGGGACGCGGATTCAATCCTGACTACGGTAGCTGTCTGTTTGGAGTTTGTACGTTCTCCCCGTGACCTGCGTAGGTTTTCCCCGGGAGCTCCAGTTTCCTCCCGTACTCCAAAGATGTACCGGTTTGTAGGTTAATTGGCTTCAGTAAAATTGTATATTGTCCTTAGTGTATGTAGGCTAGTGTTAAGGGGCTGTCCCACTTGGCCGTCATTTGCGCCTCATTTACGCGTCATATGTAAAATAGGTCGACGCGTGGGGTGCGCGTGGGTGATGCATGCATTGCGCGTGGTGAGGCGTGGAATCGCATGCGGGTGGCGCACGGTATCGCGCGGCGCTCCAGGATTTCGTAGTGTAACGGAATACTCGCGCGCCACCTGCGTAACGTATCGCGTACGCACGCTGACGCCTTGGCTACGCACGCTGACGCATTGGCGTCGCACGCTGTATCGTGTGGTGACGCATGGTTACGTCACCGTGCGTCAACGTCCGTAAACATGCGACGCATATCGGCCCGCCTTTTACGCGTCATGTAACCTCTAACTTCGTCCACACAGACCTCTTCCTGGGTTTCTTGCTAGCGTTTCTCGTTGTACTCGTTATGCAGTATAGCGTTTCTCGTTTCTCGTTATGCAGTATAATGTGGATAAATGTGAGGTTATCCACTTTGGTGGCAAGAACAGGAAAGCAGACTATTATCTAAATGTTGGCCGATTAGGAAATGGGGAGATGCAGCGAGACCTGGGTGTCATGGTACTCCAGTCATTGAAAGTAGGCATGCAGGTGCAGCAGGCAGTGAAGAAAGCGAATGGTATGTTAGCTTTCATAGCAAAAGGATTTGAGTATAGGAGCAGGGAGGTTCTACTGCAGTTGTACAAGGTCTTGGTGAGACCACACCTGGAGTATTGCGTACAGTTTTGGTCTCCAAATCTGAGGAAGGACATTATAGCCATAGAGGGAGTACAGAGAAGGTTCACAAGACTGATTCCTGGGATGTCAGGACTTTCATATGAAGAAAGACTGGATAGACTTGGCTTATACTCGCTAGAATTTAGGAGGTTGAGAGGGGATCTTATAGAAACGTACAAAATTCTTATGGGGTTGGACAGGCTAGATGCAGGAAGATTGTTCCCGATGTTGGGGAAGTCCAGGACAAGGGGTCACAGCTTAAGGATAAGGGGGAAATCCTTTAAGACCGAGATGAGGAAAAACTTTTTCACACAGAGAGTGGTGAATCTCTGGAACTCTCTGCCACAGAGGGTAGTTGAGGCCAGTTCATTGGCTATATTTAAGAGGGAGTTAGATGTGGCCCTTGTGGCTAAAGGGATCAGGGGTATGGAGAGAAGGCAGGTACGGGATACTGAGTTGGATGATCAGCCATGATCATATTGAATGGCGGTGCAGGCTCGAAGGGCCGAATGGCCTACTCCTGCACCTATTTTCTATGTATCTATGTATCTATCTACTCCTGCCTGGCTGATCTGTAAGTATGAGGGCTGCTGCTAACAGACGTCTCTGATGTTGCTGTAGCAACAAAATCTGTAGTTCTTCCATGATGGTCATAATGCAGAATAGGGAAGCAGGGTATTCTAATGACATCACGCGCACCAGACGGATGCGCTAACGCATGATGACGCATGATTACGCGTGATTTGCCCGCGACGTCGCGCATCACGACGTGTCGACCTATTTTACATGACGCGTAAATGAGGCTCAAATGACGGCCAAATGGGACAGGCCCTTTAGTGTACAGGGATTGCTAGTCAGCGCGGACTCAGTGGGCCGAAGGGCCTGTTTCTGTACTGTATCACTAAACTAAATACATTACCATGATTTCCCTTCTTATATCATTAGCATTACAGTGTTGCGGGGACAGGCAGATGTCCAGCCAGGAAAGACGCAGGACACATGGTTTGTGCAATCAATTGTTGTTTATTTCATCCTCCGTACAGCTTCTAACACCTACCACGGGCATTGCCCGACCTTATATACCTGCCCGGGGAGCCCCGTGACCTGATCCTCCCGTCAGCCCTGACTCCTCCCTCCAGAGCCGAGGGTTCGTACTACGCGTGGCTCACCATCAGGTGCCGCCATAACAGTCACTTTGACTCCCCAGAATAGATTGCTACGAAAAATATTTATTAGGATAGCATGCAGTATGTATCAAGTCTCTTGAGTTTTTAAACTACAATGAATCACAACAAGGTGTCTCCCACACTCGTTGAGTGCCATCCTGGAACCAGAGGTTGCCATGCACTCGTACCCTGTCAGGGAAAGGTAGACCCACACTTGTACGAAACCCCAGCCCAATTCCATCTGGCCAGCATGTCCTAAGGCTACCTATTCACTGCTGTCCACTACACCCGTTAATTCTGATGCATCCACATCACACGTTGAGCTGTGGGAATGATTTACCAATTTCTAGGTACACGGATAACAAGCCTTGGTCACCTCCTGAGTAGGGAGAGAAGATAGAGGGAGAAAATGGTGGCTGTGGATGATGCAGAAAGGGAGAGATGGGGAAGAGAGAAAAAAATGAAGTGGAACCCAAAGCTCTCCAAGACATGAGACTCTGCTTCTTTGATTAAAAGAGACTTGTTTGAATGCATGGTTTTGAGCTATTGACTGCTGCACCACTAGTATACTCATACTTTTCTCAGTTTCCTCTCTTCTCACTGATTTTCTGCACAGGAAGGAACCGCAGATGTTGGTTCACACCGAAGATAGACACAAAATGCTGGAGTAACTCAGCGGGACAGGCAGCATCTCTGGAGAGAAAGAATGGGTGATGTTTCGGGTCGAGACCCTTCTGACTGCGAGTCATGGGAGAGAGAGACTAGAAATATGTGGAAGGGTAAGGTGTGAAAATGACAGATCAAAGCAAATGATAAATCGATCCATTCTACATTTGCTTGATTGTCGTCTGCTTTGATCTTTCATTTTCACACGTTACCCTTCCACATATTTCTAGTCTCTCTCTCCCATGACTCGCACATATCTCAACTCTCCCACTTCCCTGACTCGTCTCGACCCAAAACCTTACCCATTCCTTCTCTCCAGAGATGCTGCCTGACCCGCTGATTTACTCTGTCTAACTCCTTGTGATAGTCTCTTTATAACAGTTCATATGATTCATTATAGACAAAAATGAAGATGAAAGTGGTGATGTCAACATGGGCCTGATATCTCTAAATACCAACCAATGAATCAGGTATGTTTTCATACAAAGTTTGACGTTGCTTTAAACAATGTTCTAAGACTAATTTATTTATAAAGCTGCCGACAAACAAACTGTATAAAGTCACTGGCACAGAACAGGCTCAAGTGAATCTTGGCCTTGAGGTTAATTCTAGTATGAATGTACAATGTGTCTGCTTAAATTAATGCAGTTTATAAAATCTGTTGTACCATAGAACTGTTACAGCACTGAAAGTAAACTCCCGGAATAACATCCTCCGGAAGATGACCAACTCCTAATGGGGAGCCACAGCTCACACATTAAGATCTACTGCTCTGGCCCTGTGCTACTCCTCTGCGGAGTATGCGTGTCCTGTTTGGGAGAGATCATCCCATGCCAAGAAACTAGACCCAGCGTTGAATAACACCTGTCGCTCAATCACTGGCTGCTTGAAGCCCACCAACATAAACAACCTGCACCTCCTCGCTGGCATTGCCCCTGCTGATGTGAGATGGAAAGTCGCCAGCCGAGTAGAGATGACCAAGGCCACCAATGATGAAGGCCACCTCCTCTACGGACGTGTACCCCCGGCCCAACGGCTGAAGTCCAGGAGAAGCTTTCTCAGCCATGTCCAGCCCCTAATAGCATCACGGGAAGAAACCAGACTCCAACTATGGACAAAAAGGCTTGAGGACGACCCCCCTCCTACTGACATGGGTATCCCTCCTTCTGAAGCCCTCCCTCCGGGCTCAGAAGCACCATGGGTCCAGTGGAAGACGCTCAACCGCCTGAGAACAGGAACAGGGCGATCAAAAGATGCCATGGCCAGATGGGGCTATGAAACTGGCCAAACCACCTGTGAATGTGGAGAAGAGGACCACACAATGCAGCACTGCCTTGTCTGCCCCCTACTACCCAACCAGTGCAGCTCAAAGGATCTTGCAGTGTTCAATAAAAACGCAAAGGACTGTGTAAAGGAATGGGAAACTGTCATATAGCCAACCAGCTTCAAAGACACGAAAAGAAGAAGAAGAAGCACAAAATGAGGCCATTGAGTCTCTGCCAAATTAGAGAGATTTCATCTGTCCCATTCCATTACTTTTTTGCATTACCCCAAGAAATAATTCTCTCTCAATTACCTACCCACTTCCCTCTTGAATGTCCTAAATAATTCCGCTCCCACCGGTTCTGCAGATAATGAGTTCCAGATGATCGTTACTTTGCATGTATCTGCAGGTCCTTGAACCATTCTAATTGGACCAGTTACCCCATTATCTCGCCCAGTCATGATCCCGGGACATTTCTCTTAAATATCCCATCGGCTTTCTCTGCTCTGCAACTATCCCAATTCTTGACTAACCTTGTGGATAATATCCTTCATCCCATGAATCATTTAGCCACTTCTTTCCTGTACCCTCTCCTGGACCATCATTAAGTGATTAGAATTGAATGCAGTGGTCCAACCAATGTTTTCACCAGGTATAGGTTTAGAGACGCTGCACGGAAACAGGCTCTTCGGCCTACCGAGTCCAGCCGACCAGCAATCCCCGCATACTAAAGCTATCCTACACACACTAGGGACAATTTACATTTATACCAAGCCAATTAGCTGACAAACCTGTACGTCTTTGGAGTGTGAGAGGAAAGCGAAGATCTCGGAGAAAACCCACGCGGTCACGAGGAAAACGTACAGACTCTGAACAGACGGGATTGAACCCGGGTTTCAGGCGCTGAAAGGCAGCAACTCTACCGCTGCAACACCGTGCCAACCAGTTCATCATCAAATTCCTGTGTTATCACTATCTCTTTGTGAATTCCAGGATCCCAAATGCTTAATAATTCCATGCCAGTTTAAAGAATTTATGTACATGTACTCTCAGACTCCTTAGTTCATGTGCACCCCTTTAAAACTTTGCTAAATGACACCAGCGTTACCAATTATGAGCATTAACAAAATTATGTAATTTCCCCCCGAGTATGCGATATGATGATTGTTGTTAACTTTGCCATATCTCTCTGTTCACTACCTTCCTGGTGCAAATATATGTGTGTGTAAATATTGTATTGCTGCATTCAACAAGAATACATTGTCATTTTAGGAACCTAAAGAAATTCAAGACTGAATGGACTGAGCCGCCATCATGCACTACCTTAACCTCATTAGACTTTTTAAAATGAATGTGATAGGCCTGATTTTTGAATGTTGTTGACCACAAAACAGTATATTCACAGCCAAAGATGAGATTGCGCCACTTCGAACAAGTCATCATGACTTTTCCAATTCCTTGAACTGAAATATTGATTCTGATTGATTTACTTGTCGCTAATATTTACTAGACTAAGTGGGACCCGTTGGGTCCCAGTCACACGGGAGGCCTGGTCCCGCGATGCAACCCATTCCCCAACGCAATATTCCACCACTCACCCGTTTCCCCCAACGCAAAATTTCGCCACTCACCCATAGCCCCTAACCGTGCAGGCGCGGCTCATTTCCCCTCATCCCCCAGCACTCCCTCTCCCTCCTCTTCATGTGTGGGAGGGGAGTACGGGGAGGGTAGGGGTGTGTGTGGCAATGGGGGTGTGGGATGGGAGTGGAGAGGGGGGTGTGTGTGGCCAGGGGAGTGCAGGAGGGGTTGTGGGGGGGTTAGGGGTTGTGGGGGGCGAGGGGTTGTGGGGGGGAGCGGTCCCCTCTGACACCCCCCACACCCACAAACCCCTCCCCCAACCACAAACCACTCCTCCACCCTCAAACCCCTCCTCCACGACACCCCCTGCCCACAACCCCCCCGCTCACACATAACCCAGCCCACACACACACCCCCTCCCCTCCACACACCCCCCACCGACACACACCCCTCCCCAAACCATCCCCTCCTACATCCTCCTCCCCCCCCCACATCCATCCTCCTCCCCCCCTCGCACACCCCTCCAGCCCACATACACACTTCCTCTCCCACCCCCCCCCCCCCCATGGTGACTGGGACCCAATGGGTCCCACTTAGTCTAGTGCTGTATTTTAGGCAATCAAATGTACAATGGTGCCTGAAATGGTGCCACATTGACTATTCTTGATGTGCCACCTCACTCCTCCTACAACCCCCCCCCCCTCCACAATTATTTTGCACTTCAGCTCAGGTAACTCGTTTTATTGCACTTTCCACATTGCACTTTCCTGAGCAAATCATTTATGCAAATAAATGGAATCGACTGTATACCTCCATATGTAAATTTGAAGGACATTTTACTTATGTAAAAACAAGGCTCTGCAGATCGCTTCACTGATTTACAAAATAAAGACACAAAGTGCTGGCGTATTCCCACACTGACCTTTCTGTTGTGTGAGTGAAGTCAAAGGCAAACTGGAGAAACAACACCTCGTGTTCCGCATGGGTAGCATTTGATAAACATCAAATTCTCCAATTTTTGGTAACTAAATAGCCCCCCCCCCCTCACCTGTCTTTCCCCATCACCTGTGCCCCATCTGGACCTGCACCCTTTCTCCTCTCCCCCTCTTCTTCCACCTACATTCCTTCCTCTAGCTTCACAATTAGCAACTCTTCAATCCTTTTGTCTCACACCTTCCATCTCTGGCCTTTGTCCAATCATCTGCCTATCAAAAATCCCTCCTGTCTGAATCAACCTATTACATGCCAGACTTTGTCCTGCCCTTTCTCTCTTCCAGCTTTCTTTCCGTTCCTTACAATCAGTCTTAAGAAGGGTCTTGACCCGAAACGTTGCCTATCCATATTCTACAGAGATGCCCCTAAAGCACTGAGTTCATCCAGCACTTTGTCACAGTTTACATATCAGTTTAAGGATGCTGTAAACTAGCATTTATATTTATATATCTGTTATGTACAAAATAAAAATAAAAATTCTAAATTAAAAGGATGCCAGAAGAAGAAAAGCCTAGTCTTTCTTGGTGATTAAGATCCCAGATTTGGGTGGTGCTGTCTCAATGTGAATGTATTATGTTGATGGCACACATTACAACATCAATAGTCTGGTAATGGAACGCAAGTTTCCATTGGTGGATGTGGTGCAAATGAAGCAGACCGCTTTGATCTAAATGCTACTAATAGCACCGTGTCACGGTGCGAGTCCACCCACGAGTGATCCCGAGTGAAAGAAAAAATCTAACTCGTGGTTGTCTACGAGATTCCAAGTTTATGTTCACAGGTTTAAACGAGTTCCCACGTGTATGTCTAAGTTTGCCGTTTACTTCTCGTTTCTGCGATGTGCCAAGTTCCTCTCCCGAGTTACTCTTGAGCCAACAACGACTACCGACGAGTGGAAAAATCATCACATGGTAAAAATGATATCATGGATTTTTTTTTCCACTATAAAAAGCCTCCCTTGTTTAAATTTCTTAGGGTTACGGAATCAAGGGATATGGGGAGAAAGCAGAAACGGGGTACTGATTTTGGATGATCAGCCATGATCATATTGAATGGTAATGCTGGCTCGAAGGGCCGAATGGCCTACTCCTGCACCAATTTGTTATGTGTTTATACCTTTTAAATGTTTTGACATGCGTTTCAGTCTTTTCCAATATCCCTTTCCTTGTATTTCTCTTGGGCTTTTCCTCTCTTTCCCCGACTCCTATCTCCTCCATCTGCCAGTCCATCTGAGTGTAGATATGAAGTTCTTCTTGGCTGTCTACCTGAAGGATTGTCACCTTCCCCCGATGTGTCGGTGAGTGGTCGAATGGGGCTCAGGTGGGAAATTGATGTGAATGCGGGCAGAAATGAGTTTGAGGTGAATGAGTGTTTGACGGCTGGCTCAGTGGGCCGAAGAGCCTGTTTCCGCCCTTTGGGACATTTTCACCAGGTGTGTGCGCTGCCATACGCGAAGCTTCGCTATTTGTAAAGGTTTCTTGTCTAATGTACTTTTTTTAACTCACTGAACCCAAGTTTGGGGATTTTTCAATATATAGGCTGACGGTTAGTACATTTCTCACCCCTGTTTATTCATCGCTCGGCAGACTGTATTTCGGCGATCTCGCCTCACACCTGTATCATTGGCCACTTTATCATATCCTGCACTGTTTTAACCGTGACTGCGGATGGTAGCGAACGACCCCAAAGGATATTCCCCTTCGTGTTGGCAAAGTTTTGCAATTGGTTTATTTTTCACATTAAGGCGATTTATTTTTAAGAGTGGGTGTGGATCATTTCATTATCAAATGATCTTATTCAAACAAGAGATGGACACACAAAGCTGGAGTAACTCAACGGGTCAGACGGCATCTCCGGAGAAAAGGAATAGGCGACGCTTCGGGTCGAGACTCTTTTTTTCAGCGATGCTGCATGACCCGCTGAGCTACTCCAACTTTTTGTGCCTGTCTTCGGTGTAAACCACCATCTGCAGTTCCTTCCTACACTTATTCAAACAGGAATGCATTCACTCACCTTTTATTTCTCTGTCCAGCTGCCGAGTTAACTCAACGTGTCACGCAACATTTCTGGATAAAGGGAATCAGTGACGTTTGAAGGAAGGAAGTTTGGAAGGAAGGAATTGCAGATGCTAGTTTAAACCAAAGATAGACACAAAATGCTCGAGTAACTCCACGGGCCAGGCAACATCTCTTGAGAAAAGGATTAGGCGACGTTTCGGGTCCGGACCCTTCTTCAGGCTAAGACTCAGCCTGAAGAACGATCTCGACCCGAAACATCACCTATTTCTTTTCTCCAGAGATGCTGCCTGACCAGCTGAGTTAGTCCATCATTTTGTGTCTATCTTTGGTTTAAACTAGTATCTGCAATTCGTTCCTTCAAACATTTAGAGCAGTTTGTTTCAAGAAACAATCCTTCCAAAATTGCTCAAACTTGTTGCATTTGCCTCTTTAACTTGAGATGAACCACATTAAGATTGCATCTGAGAAAGGCTTAACTCGCTTTCCAAAGAAAACCAGGACGACTCAATGAAGCTGCATCAACTCAACATTGTCCTGCATTGAATGTTTGGTTTGATTGAGCTGCATCACTAACTGATCCGTGCACTTCCCTTGGAGTTAGTAATACTAAAAGCCATGCTGTGCTAAGGCAACGGGTGTCCATTTGAACTGCATTTGTTCAAGGTCTGGCATCAATCATTGAAAGGGAATACTCACTGAAAATGAATTGTTAGATCACTGTAACATTTTCCATTAAGATCTGACTAATCTTCAACATTTCACTTCTGGCACTCAGGCCAAACCCACGAGTTACTCACGAGTCACCACGGTAAACTCACAGGCTCCTACGGTAGTACAACGAGTTTAAAAGTTGCAAATTTTTCCTTCAAGAGTAAATTTGACTCGTGGAAATCTTTCAACATGTTGAAAATTTTTCACAAGTTAACAAGTTTCCCGAGTACCTGCCGTTAGCGTTACGAGTCGCTAAGTTACGTCCACGAGTTCCGACGTTCCCGCTACGTTAATTCTACGTGATTACCACGAGTTTGATTTGTTTTTAACTCAGGATCACTCGTGGGTGGACTCGCACCGTAAGACAGGGGTTTAAGTGTCTTTAGGGCTTGGCATTTGATCAATATTTCATTACACTCCTGACATGCCCTGTGGATGGGTATTGTAACATTGCACTCTCAATAAGCATCTGACAGTTCTTTTAGTAGCTTTGCCAGTTGATTTTAGTATATGGTGATCTTCAGAATATGGATGGTATGCATTAGATGGCAGTAATGCTGTTTTCTGTTAAAGTATAGGTGGGTTCTCTCACCAAGTGCTGGAAAAGGTCAATGCTGGCACTTGCGTAGATGAAATTATCCTTTTCAGTTAATAACCCATGTCTACAAGTTTTGAAATGATTGATGGCATAACTATGTGCAATCCTTGACTACAGTCATTGACGTTCTTTCCCCTTGATGACAAATGATTTAAGCTTTACAGGGCCCATTTGATGCAACAGTCTCCTGTTCCTTTGATATTCTTATGTTAGGTGTTTAATTGCTCACTGCTATTCATGTAACTGATAGAAAAGTGCTTATTTTGGATATACTTTTATTTCTCAGGTTTTGTAATGTCGCAGTAGGAAGCATGCCAGTTACAAGAGTCATTTAATTGGTCCCATTCCTCATTTAGTTCCTTGTAATATATTTTCTCTGAGGATAGACACAAAATGCAGGAGTAACTCAGCGGGACAGGCAGCATCTCTAGAGAGCAGGAATGGGTGACGTTTTGGGTTGAGACCCTTCTTCAGACTGAGATATGGAAGTCTACGGAGACGGAGTCTAGAAATATGGAAGAGAAAGCTGTGAAAACAACAGATCAAAGCAGACGATGATAAGAAAATATAGAATGGTTAATTGTTAACTGACAGGAAGGTATACAATCAGTAATAAGAAGAACAGTGAAACTAGTCAGAGAACTAGGGTGGGGGAGAGACAGAGAGGGAAAGCAAGGGTTACTGCAAGTTAGAGAAATCAATATTCATACTGCTGGGTTGTAAGCTGCCCAAGTAAAATATAAGGTCCTGTTCCTCCAAATATATTTTCTCTTCTGTGCACATCAACCATACCTTGATTCTCGTATCACCAACCTAAACTGGGGGTCATTTATAGTTCTAGTGTGTTAACCTACTGACCAACTTGTCATTAGGACCTGGGAAGAAAGCCATGTGGTCATAGGAAGAAAGTGTCAACTCGGATACAGTACTGAAGGTCAAGATTGAACCTAGGGGGATGGACATCTGAGGCAGCAAAACCTACCTGTGTCACTCTTTCACATTGTTAAAGGACACTGATTTAACAATGTTGATTCACGGGCCAAGTGGACAGAGTCAGGAATATCCAGAATAACCATAATAATAAGAAAGGAAATGTCAATGATGTAATCGTCTAATTTACCCTGATAACCTGGAGGAGCACTTTGGAAAGTGTGGGTTTAAAATTTGGAAAGGCGTGGCAGTGAGAGTTGGACAGGGAGGAGTTGAGGATGGTTGGGGGAAGAAAGGAAAGGTGTGTGAGAAAACCTAGGTGAATCTGATGAAGTATGTGTTTATGGGGCGGGGGGAGAAGAAATGGAGTGAGTGGTTTAACTGAAATTAGTAAGATTAAACGAGAACTTACCTAAGTTTGAAGTTTGATCTTTATTTTATGAGGAGTTACGTAGGTGATTACGTGAAGAACCCCGCCAGTGCGCCTGCGCGTCAATCTTCAAAGCAGCGGTGTGAAATCACAAAAAACAACAACCGAAGTAATATAGTCTCATAATAAAACGAGTAATACAAGAACTTCCATCTGACCTTTATGATAGAGGGTAGGGTCATGGTGGGCACGTAATGACCTACGTAACTCCTCATAAAATAAAGATCAAACTTCAAACTTAGGTAAGTTCTCGTTTAATCTTACTATTTTACTTCGGAGTCACGTGAGTGACTACGTGAAGATTTTAAAGCTTTGTGATTTCATGCCGTGGATCAATCCCGGCTTCTCACTGCATAGATTGACTCGGAACGAGAATAATCAATCATGCATTCATAATAACATTTGTACCACAAATGCAGTAATTCATTTCAATAATGAAATGAATCAGATCCCCTTTAAACCAGAGGAATTTACACAGAACTTAAAATAGTTTCTGCAAACAACCCCGCATTAACAATAGGCCGATGGTAAAAATGTTGAAACATCAACTCATTGGACCACCCGGCGGCTGCGAGGATATGGTCGACGGGGCCGTCTTTTGCCCTGGCCGCCGACGTTTCTGCTGCCCTAGGCGAGTGAGACGTAAAAACATAAGTGTTAATACCAGCAGCTGTTAAGACTTCTTTTATCCATCTGGAAATAGTCTGTATTGAAACTCTCTTGTGTGGTTTCTTGTGTGTGATCAACAACCCAGTTTCCGTATTCTCAAATTCTTTGTGACCTCAATGTATTGTAATAAATATGTCTTAATACAGAGACATGGATCATTTGGATATGCTGCTAGCATAATTTTAAATCCTGTCACACCTGGCCTAATTTACTTTAGTAGGTCATAGATATAGAATGTAACCTTGTCTTCAGTTACTTCCATACTGTCTATTTGTAATTTTCCAAGTGTTTGCACTCGTTGTGCTGTCACTCATGCCATAAGCATGAATACTTTCATACTGAGCTTGACCAAAGGTAAAGACACACTTGATGACCATTCACGAAGTAGTTTCAGTACCACACTTACATCCCAGATTGTCACGTACCTAGGTTTCGGTGGTTTGGAATTAAAGATTCCTTTCATTAGTCTGGAAACAATTGGGTGTGACCCAATTGAGTTTCTTTCTGAATCCAGAACCAAATATGAGGACAATGCACTTCTGGCCGAATTAATTGCACTACAACTCAGACCTTCATCATAATAAAGTTTTGACAGAAATTCTAAACATTTGAAATATCTGCAGTACTTTATTGCACATTCTTTTGTACACAGAACTCTTCCCATTTCTTAATATAAGAAAGGTACTGTTTTTGAGTGCTCTTCCTCCCGGCTGCCGTAAGCATGTCCACAGTATGCTCAGACAGTCCTCGTCCCAGAAAAGGCATTCTTAAAACCTCCAAATCAACAAATCCAAATGATAATATAATGGATGTTGTTACCCTGTTACAGGGTGCAGCAATAAATTACTCCTTTTTGGGACTTTCATCAACATTTGTGTTGTTAATTCTAATATCAACAGATACCATGGCTGTGTAGGCCAATCTGGAACTACCAATACCCTTGAAGCAGCATCTTGCCTGATTTTAAGCAAACATTGGCTTATGAGGCAGAAAGGTGGAAATATATATGAAAACATACCACCCCAATGTAGCGAGAAAGCATCAATCGCCACTGCTCCTGGATCTGGTTTCCATGAGACATATCTCGATAGCTGATGATTCAAGTCGATGTCGGTCATTCCAAATCTGATTACTATATCATTGAATACCTCTTGATTCAACATCCATTCTTTATTATCATGGAACTTTTCGTGACCTGGTGTCTGCTATCGTGTTCATTCTACCTGGTAGATAGATAGCTGAAATCCAAATGTTCTTTTCAATACACCAAGACCCAAGTTGATTTAACCATTTTGTCACATGACACCGACTTAATTCCACCCATATCATTAATATAGGCAACTACTGTTGTGTTTATTAATTTGAACTTGAACCTTCCTTTTAGTTGTGTTAGAACCATAAGCTTGGAGTCCATAGAAACCTCCTAAAAGCTCCAAATAGGTAATTCCCCATGTCTGCAGTAACACTAACTTTTCCTGATTCCATCTACCTCCGCAGCTCCATGTTAAGTCAGTTGCACCCCATCCTAGTGCACTGGCATCAGTTTGTAATATCATGGAAGGTTGTTCAATCAGCACTTTGCCTGAACTGCTTGAGACATGTAGAATTCACCACTGCAGCTTAGAAACAGCATTTGTTGTTACTTGCATGGTTCTATCAAAATGACCAGCATTTACTCTCAGTGCCTGTTCTTTAATTCTCTGCAGCTGTTGATAATGTAATGGTCCATACTGGACTGCTGGGAATCTACTAATTTTCCCAGTACTCGAGCCACCTGTCTGATTAGAGGTTTTTGCTCGTTTAACAGATTACTGCAATCTTTAATCAACTCCACCCTTTTTTCACTGGGCAAAGTAATTTGCATTTGGGCTAAATCAATTGTGAACCCCAAATAATTAATCGAGGTACATGTTTTTAACCTTGATTTCTTTTGATGAATTTAGAAACCCCCAAACTTTCAAAAGTTTGATTTTATTACTGCAACCGATGCTTCTGTTGCTGTTTTGTCCTTCCTATGATCAGGACATCATCCAGGTATGCCATTAGTACATGCCCCTGGCTCTCAGCAACCCCAGAATTGATTTTAACAATTTTATGAATATTCTGGAGGGAACGTTAACCCTTTAGGCAGAGCTTTGAACTGCCCTAATTGGTTCATCCATGTAAATTTAAAGTACTTCATATCTTGCAAGTGAACAGACACTGATCAAAAGGATTCAGACTTGTCAAGTCTATAATAGTCCTACATCCTCCATCCTTTTTTGATCGAGGGAATATATTTGACCCAAATTGGTGAATTTGGTAGACTGATTCTTTAATAACACCTTTTATATATAGGGTTTTGAAGCGCAACTTGAACCTCCATTACTTCGCAAAGTGGAGAGTTCTGCTAGGAACATGCTGGACAGGCAAATCATAATTTGGATTGAATTCAATTCAAAATCCTTGTATATTATTCAGAATTACCACATCTGAAGTAATCTTCTTCCAATGTTTATAGAAGAGACGTAATCTGCCTCCAACTTTTGGACTTAATCCAGTTAGTATGTTCCCCTGAGAACCAGGTCCACCTACCTCTTGAGTCATTTGAGTATTCTGAGATGCCTGGATTCTCCCGGAAGCACCACCACTGGTCCTTACTCCCGCTGCAGGCCGCCAGCTACGTCCCTGCGTTGATGAGCGACTTGGTCCTGGTCTAGGATCCGTATGACGTCTGAAAGGATACTTCCTCTTTACAGACTTTGCAACCATTGATGTTTTTATCAATCCTGTTTTCGCTTCATCTTCCAACTCTTTAATACGTCTCCCGAGATCCTCTCCAAAGAGTAAGTTGGGTAATTGTATATTACTTGGTTTGCAGAGTGCTGCGAATTTCGGATTCATAGTAGGCCGTATAGCACTTTCCTCAGATAATTGATCTCGAAGTGGGTGCTGCATAGCAACCCCAGTGCTTGCTGATGCAACTTCGTCATCTTTGGCTGTTACCTGCTATTCTGGTAAAAGCAGTTATTCCAGAACCCAGCAGCTTTAATATTCTCTGCAACTGATTCCAGATAATTTGGTTCACTGCTGCTGCTTTCAGCAACCCACAGTTACTTGGGGTCTCCTGCTTTCTTGCAGTCTCCTCCATCTCCTGCTGTTCCAGCTAATGATAAACCAAGTAATTTATTAAGGAGGCCAGTTCTTCTCCTAATGGCTCTCCTGACCCTGACGGGGCAGCGAATCCTACTGCCAGGGGTGGAACATCTGGCAGCTGCCGTTCATCGCCTTGTACAGCCTCACCGTCAGAGTCGGGGTCTGAAATCTCTTGACCCGTAGCACGCTCCTCATTCCTAAGGGTGCATTCCATCAGCCCTGAGCCAGGTGCTGTTAAGCTGCTCCTGCAGCTTGGATTACAGTACACTCCTTCCTGAGTGAACTTTGCTCCAACAGCCTATGAAAAAGGCTTTCTATTTGGGCAATACGCTCGAAAGCAGTATCTAGCCCTGTACCAGGAGATGTTTGAGCTGTTTCCAGCAGCTTGGCTTTCAGTACACTCCTCCCTGAGTGAACTTTGCTCCAACAGCCTATGTAAAAGGCTTTCTATTTGGGCAATACGCTCGAAAGCAGTATCTAGCCCTGGAGCTACTTCCATTGCCTGGGACTCCCTCCGTGGGCCGTTGGGATTTAAACTTTGTCTTTTGCCCGACAGGCGCTGACAGTGTTTTCACCAGCCCCAGGTCCACAGTCGCTATGCTCACCGCTGGCGACTGTACCGGGGTTTAGAGGCGGTTGGTCTCTAACCGCGGACTCCCGACTTTCCCGACTTCTGTCGGCTGTGTCGCTCGCCTCTTCCCCCTGTCCGTTTTTTCCATGGCGTCTGTGGAAAAAATCCCCATAGACCCACAGTAAACGGACCTGGAAAACCTGAAAAAAGTTTTTACTTACCTTGTAGTTGAAAAACTACAAACCACTCGAGGAGCTCTGCTCCTCACGTCCGTTTGCGTCAAGGCGTCTGACGTAATGACGCGCAGGCGCACTGGCGGGTTCTTCACGTAGTCACTCACGTGACTCCGAAGTAAAATGAGTGTTTTGCTGTTTGTACAGTTTAATGATTTAATTTTTTTTCTTATTCAGTTGAAAGAAAAGCAATGTTTGGCATAATTGGATCATCGATTTTCCTGAAACCTGAAAACCAAGATCTCAGCAAGAATGAAATATTATGGACTTTCATCTCTGGCCACAAAAGCCCTGTCACTATTTTAGATCATGTTCCAAATAAAACTACAGAGTATACAAGTGAACAATTCAAAGACCGTTTAAATTTGAGTGTAGTTTATGGAGGTGTGGAGGTAAAAAGTTTAAAACGTGAAGATCAAGGCAATTACACCTTTTGTCTTAATGGGCAAGATAGAAAAATAATAGAGCTATTTCTCTTTGGTAAGTAGTTCAACTTCATACATTTTGGAAATACTCATGAATTATTTATTTATTTAAGAACTGTCTATAGAATGTTGACTGATGTTATTTTGTGTTTCATTGAAGACTAAAATGGATACC